>JAMPIV010007112.1:225000-381076 GCA_024509875.1 Oreohelix idahoensis
TTTATTAAATAAAATACTGTGCCACATTAATATTATAGCGCAGTGTAAGATCCCGTGTGTTCACATAATTTCTTATCAGACATCAATTTGTGCTGTCTTCTGTCAAGTCAGTTTATAGGCTATCGTAGATTTTTTAAATTTTGTTTCAGGAAAAACTAATTAGTCAAATGGTACTTATTGCTGCCTATTGTGACGTTTGTGTCATGTGTATCCAACACAAACAAGTGAGGGCATCAAAAATTAAAAACAGGAACTCATTTTTCAATCACCCCGTATATACATTTTTTTCTCTATTTAAAAAAAAAGGATTTAGGGAATAACGTGATATATATATATATATATATATATATATATATATATATATATATATATATATATATATATATATATATATATATATATATATATATATATATATATAATTTATGTTGCATATATGAAATATTTGCTGGTGTAAATGAACATAGATAATACAAGCCGTACCAGGACAAAGGGAACAGAAGTTGCTTACGTTAGAACCAGGGAATCATCAATAAACGAAAACACCGAAGAAGATGATGCAAATGGTAATCTAAATATGTGCAAATAAATGAAAATGATACCCCAATAAAAGGAGAGAGTAGTCTTTCTGGGAAATCTGGTACCCCTTTTACAATTTTCATTTATTGTTTATGTATTTGGTTTAACCATTACCCCCTTTTCTTTACTGCTTTCGTTTCTTTGTCCCTGACGCAGACCCGTGGTCATGACGTTGGCTATATTTTTTTTTTTGTCTTGGTAAGGCTTATGTTACCCTTTTCTGTTTACTCCTACCGCTTATCACGGCCTTGTCGAATCCTTCCTCCCCGCCGTCTTAATACTATATCTTAGGAGTACTAATTAAAAATATGAGCATATTCCATTAAGTTATAAATACAACATGTTGACAATAAAATAAACAACCAGGATACTCCTCATGTGTAAGCCCCTACCCTGTTTTTTTTCCCCCCCCCCCCCCCCCCAAACAAAAACATATAACATTCCATAGGCCCAACGGCCTCGTTGTCAAAATTCAAGTGGCCGTTTCGCTATCGCCATAACTATTCTTCCATTAGTCACCATCGTGTCTTTATTATTCTTCACCTTGATACGTTTAAATGTCAAAGGGATATTTTTGTCTCCACAACGCAGAAGTTTAATCAATAACAGCCTTAGTTTAAAACCGTTTGACGCATCTGCTACAAAAATAATTAGCAGAGTGTACAGTCAAGATTCCGTACCTTATCTAGCCGCCCGGTACAGCGGTTTAGACTGACTGCTGAATTATAGGCCAGTGCACGGGTGCTCCACGCCATAACAAGGTGGCACTTAATTCAAATAAAAACCAATAATATTTCTATATAACTTTACCACCATTTAGAGGACAGATATAAAATCGGTACCATGGTAAACAGCATGGCCTCGTAAACAAATTCCTCGTTTAACATTTGAAAATAAGACTTGAAATAGTATGAAAATGTTAACAATAAACAGCCAATGACGCGACATAAATGTAAGTGTTTTGTTCCCTTTTCCCATGAGATGCGGCGGGCTAAGAGCAGACGTCAGCCGGCTAGAAAGAGTAAAATAGGGGAGGGGACGGTTTGAAGTGCACGAGTTGGTGTTACGTTATTAAGTTCAGTACTTCATTTACATAGATTTGTGTTGTCTCAATTAGAAACTTTTATTTTAATGAGGTAATACAGATTTTGGGGGTCATAATGCTGGTGGATTTTGCTAATGAAAATTGCACAAAAGCAATTAAGAAATTTTAGCTGAGTATCTGCAATATAGGCTTACTATTTGTAGGAAGCACGGTAAATGAACAAAACATGTCCTGCAGCCATCATTCTTAAATTTTCTTTCTCTTCCCAGTGTAGAGTGTTCCAGTTTTGAGCACGCTGACACATTCGCTGTCTCTCGTGTCATTTCGAGCTTTACACTGCCGGCCTAAACCGATAATATGACTTGCAGGCATAATTCATAACACAACAAGCAAGCACGTTTACGACTCGAGATAAGCATGAATAAAGACAATTCCGCTCAATGTGGCTGACATGTTTAATGTCTGTACAATTCTGCAGCACCGATTTTTTTTTAAATGTATCTGCTAGTTAATTTCCCTTTTTTTAATATTGGTGCCGACTTCAGTTTTTTTTTAAAATATGATATTATTAGAATTATTATGTTGAAATTATAATGAAATGGTACATACAGGTATTACAAAAATAAATATTAAAAACACAATAACATATATTCATTCAAGAGAAGCTGACATTCACCGACTGCCTTCTGAAAGAATATTTCTTCCCCAACATACACACACATAAACAAGTCACAAAAATCAGTAGCACTTACTGTAGTAATGAAATAATTGTTCTAAATCTGTCAATCAATGTCATTATCTCAAAGCAACAACAGAACTATATCAGTTATTATAATCATTGAAAAAATAGCCTATTGTGAATAATAATCATGAAAAATAAACGTCAATTAATTTTTTTTTTAAACAGGCCTACCCCCACCCACTGGACTATTAATTTTAAAGCTTTAGGAACTGTGACATATAAAAACGCCCCAAAAGATTAAAACGCAAAAGTTGACAAATAACATTGTCAGTTTTGATAACAATTCTTTTTTAATGTGAATAATAATAAATTATCAATTAAGACAAAATACTCTTTCCAACCACCCCTGTCAAATCAATTGTAAGGTTTTACTGACAAAGCCTAACCGAATATTTTTTTTAAATATATAAATGCTAAAAATCCACAACACTTCTTACCTCTCCCGTATCGTCCTGTCTTCCATCGGGGGTATGCTCTGGTCGAAAATACAATCGTAGACTTGCCAAGAACTGATTCGATGCCTTGTCCTCCCATAGCAGCTCTATCTCTCCAATACAAACAGGGATTTCTTGTAATATTTTCAAGAAGAAAAAGTCTCCCAAAGCCAAAATTTTATTTTGACCATCAAATTTGTACTTGAAAGCCTTGTAAAATACATAGTTGTTATGCCGAAGACAGGGCGCCCCCTCAAACTGACAGAAAGACATTTCAAATTGACTTGACAATCGGAAGCATCACACAAGCCAACGCTTGGATGCGAACATAGACCCACAATCTGATAATCGACACTCGCATCTAGGTCACTTGTTCAATTAAAGCACATCCACAGAAAGTGTTTTCGCACAAAACACTTTTTGACTAAAATTGACAATTTAAATCAAAATTAAATTCACAAATAACTATATTATCCTCACTGTAATACCGATACCTTTCGCTAATTTGGAGCTAGAAAATATCGCTTAACAAGAAACTTCGACAATAGTTTTTACATCGCCCCCTTTGTAATTAGAGTGTGACGTCACGCTATTATCATAATCCAATCATATAAAACATATTTCTTTTAACAATAATTATCTTAAATTGTTATTAATATCTTTCCTGAAAATAATAGAGGTTGTGTGTATTATTTACATGTTCCTTTTATTTGTATAAGACACCAGAGTTTATTGTTATAAAATTGTTATAAAACTTGCTATTTGTTTCGTTGTGTGCATATAGCTACAGACACACTTTTACGTTGAGGAACTCAGAAGGGGGAGGGGAATTCAACATGCCTTACGGGCTGAGGGAAAGTGCGAAGTGGCCTCAAGCAAGAATTATAACTTCATTATGGCTATATAGTAAGTATTTGTTTACTTGCGTGATGCAGTGCATTTGTTTTATTTGCTTAATACATGCCGTGAAAGAGCGGCGGACAATAGTGTGCTAAGTAATGCCGTGACTATCATGTAGCTGGTGCCGAAAGCTGGTGTCCCAGGTTTCGGCACCAGCTACAGTCACGGCATTACTTAGCTTTATTTAGGTTGCAAATGTTTGTTCTCTTGGCTTTTCATTTTATTTATACTAGGCTACACAACTTTCAAAATTTAGACTTCTAATGTACGTATTTATCTAATCAGTTCATTTATTCTTAACGACAGAGCTCATAAGTACTTATACTACAAGTGGGCTGGTATAATTTTGAAAACAGAATGATGTCTTACATAGGTAGGCCTAGTCCCGGCTGAAATGAAGAACAGTGGGCAGTCTGTTCGATACAGCCTTAAAAAAGAATTCAGAGACGCAATAAAAAGGGTCAGGTTTAGGAACCGTAACCTTAATCCTAACCTAATGACGTGTGCGACTTAATTGTTTGACACTAAAGAACAAAGCCCATTATTTTCATTTCAGCAGGTAGTCCCATATCAGATACTGACGTAGGGGAGTAATGTGTTAGAGACTATACTAGGTTCAGCATTGAGAGGTTCCCACCTCCTAACCAGTTCCCTTCCTTGCTGCTTTTTTCTTCCATAACTCAAGAGGAAAGTCAGGTACCCATTTACAGCTGAATAGACTGGAGCAAACCCAACAGTTTTGCCACAAGAGACCAGCGATCTAACCACTGTCTGTCGCTCACTGAATGCCTACAAGAAAATAATATTGAGCGTTTTCTACTAAAATGTAAGAATTATGAACAACACAGAATACAAGTATTATATTATTTACAGGTATGCAATTCACCCACAACTGTAGAACAGGTGTTGAGAATATACTGACCTTGAGAACTACGCAGTATAGTAAAACAGTACAGAACAAGAGTTAATATATGATGATAGTGGAGGTATGGAGAGAAAGTAAAGGTCTAGTCTAGTGACGTTTTCGCAATACATATTGATAATGACAAATAAATAGTGACTTAGGGGTCATCCACATAGGATGTCACACAATGTTTTGGCATTTTAAACACAGCCGGTCACGTTTCATCACAAAAACCCAGACCACCTCTTAAGTATCATCACTAATCTCTTACCCCCACCCTTTTTTCCTCCTAATTTTTGTATACTGAAAAGAATGAATGTAATCAAATGTAAATTAGTTAACTAATGCAGATAAAATAATCTAAGTTAAGTTAAATAGTGTTGAATTAATCCGGCTTTTACAGAGAACTTCTCTTTCACGTTCAGTGTCCCAACACAAGACAGGGTTCAACCTTTGGCCCCCACCTAGCTAAATGCATTTGCATTAACACCAACATAATTTATGAAAGAAGCCATCCTCACACGTACTTTTTTGTGTGACATCACTTTTTTTTCAAACTCCCATCACACATCCTCGCAACATTGTGACCTTCCTCACTGCTTGATGTCATATGTAGTCAACCCCTTAGGTATCATCCCAAACACCCCAGACTTTCACACGCTCCTCCCCCTTTTGAACACCATAACAGAAATGGCGAAAAAATTTACTCACCAAACCAAAAAGTCTTTTATGTTTGGACTTGCAATCTGATATATCTGATGGACCCTGTGTCTGGGTTGAATGCAGCACACCTATATGATGCCAGGCTTATATGTGGTAGAAACATATAATCTACAATGTATATTGATCATGTTTGAACTGTAGCTAAAATATATACCCCAAGTGGTCTCCAGAGGTCTTCTTAGGAGACAAAGAAAAATAAAATCACATGTCATATGGGGGGGGGGGGGGGGGGGGGCTGGGGGGGTGGTGTGTATTAATGTGAGGCTGTTCATGGGTCTGACAACCTCGTCATGTGACACTAGTTTCTACAGAAAACAACAACGCAAGAGCATAAGATGTGCTGTGCAGTCTGTAGTGGTGGCTGTGTGTTCCTTATGGGGCATTATTTATTAACTGTTTTACTATGGGCAGAACCCACAGCATTAGTTATTATAACCCACAGAACCCACAGCATAAGTTTTTATAACCTACAGAACCCATAGCATAAGTTTTTATAACCCACAGAACCTATAGCATAAGTTTTTATAACCCCTACCTAGAAAGTTTGTTAAACAGCTAGAATGTTACCCAGGTATTAAAAACCCACATAAACACAGTCTCTATAAAAGTATTGATGAAAAAATGCTCAAGACGTTTACAAGTCTTCAAAAAAAAGCAAATGACTGTCATGTATATTAAACATATATCTGACATTCAGTGATGGTGAACCCAAGACAAGACAATGTAGACTAAAAAGAACTCATGAAATAACTCTGGAACATAAATCACTGATGCTGGAAATATCCACTGAGGTAACCTGTGTAACAGGTCATCTTTGGAGTCGTGGTGTCTTGATAGTGATGGTGTATGGATGACTACTAGATAGGTGCTGATTACGTGAATGTTATTTTGAACAAGTGGCGATCAGGCAAAACGTAATATGAACAGGGGCTCATCAAAATAAGGCCTGTGCCAAATGAAGTACTCTTGAGTTAAATTGATACAGTTTATTGGATGATTACGTTGAACGAGACAAGACGTCTGACATTGATGTTTTGACACATTAATAAACATGATGAGATGTCAAAATATATCCTCACTGTTCAAATCAGATATTCCCATGGTAGTCATATTAATTAACTTATGACTGGACATACTAGTTAACGAAACAATGTTCATGAATGATTAGGCAGTTTGGATCTTGAGATTAATCCTATAACGGTTGACCTCTCAAGGGCAGATACAATTATTATGATCCATAGCATATAATATATCACAAATATTTCATCTTTAAATGGCCTCGTAAATAAGAAATCTGGAACCTCTGAACATCATGGTTGAGGCATCACTGTGCATATAAATTTCTAAGTTCTGAAACTTGACTGACCTCTCCTTATGTGCCGTAATCCGTAGGACGGCGAACAAATACTTTATCTTTGTATTTACGTTTATGTAATACAATTTCTTCAAAATAATAGGCTGGATTTCAATGACTTCACTTTATATATTGTCCATTTCAATACATCCAGGGGGCAAAGTCTTTTACAGACAGGGGGTATGATGTGCTGGTGTTGTGGGTAGTGGGTTCCCCCCTTGCTTCACCCTAGGCCTAGTGAATTCTTGTTCATGAAAGGAGCGACCATTGCGGTGTTAGTCTCTTGGCCTAGCAAAACCTCTCATACCCCAAGATCGTTGTGCGTGGTGAAGAGCAATACCATCCTCGAGGTAGTCCTGGTAACTGAGGGTGCGAATCCTCAGGCTAAACACAACGGATCTAGAGGAGCAAACCTCGATAATAAAACCGGTGCACTACACCGTACATGCCCTCTGTGGGTGGGAAGGAGCCAGATGGATACTGAACAAGTCTTGGGAGTGGGAACGAGTGTGGACTGCTCCCTGAAGATCGGAACCCATCGTACAGGCACAGAGACTCAGGACTTGACGATCCTATTGCCTTCAACTCTTGGTCACATGCCTAGAGCCTCGGAGAACTCGGCGTAACCAGCAGGCAATTTGGTGGCGGGGAAAGAGCACTGTGAGCCCTACCTTGGCTACGTATCACAAGGAGACGCAGAAACACCCCCTTTATCTCCCCCAGAGCTGGCACAGTATACTTCTGGCTTCTACCCGGGGCGGTAGGAAATCCACATCAAACCTGGCAGAGCAAGTCCTCCATCAGATGCGGCCGATGCTGGGCCCACTGGCGCGTGGACACGTCCCGATCCCCATCGAGACTTGCCCGGGGAGCCCACCCCGGCTCAAAAAAGCAGAGAAGGCCACTCTCCAAACCTCCGATGTCTTGCGGGCAGTGTTAGGATGTGCAAGAACATGGACAAGAAGACTCTACAACTTCCCCACTGAAGACACGCCCACGGCGACTGTTGCCTCAATTGGTTGTGTGTGGTGTACCCAGAAACGGGGCCTCCCAGTACTGAGGCACAGTTAAGTCCCCGATGTTTATTATCGGTGCAGAGTTGAGAGAGATGGCTGAGCATCACAATCCCCCCTGTGTTGCAGCATGATGAGAACCCAGCATTGCACACTGAGCTTGGGGGGATTACTTGGGCACCAGACTTAATACTGGCTCTTGACTGGATGGCCGCATGCAGGAGATTTCTACAATGGAGGGTTGGCAGGTGGTGGGTATCTGGAAGTGGCTCTGTGCAGGACGTGAGGATTCCTTGGGAGAGCCCAGAACCAGAGCACAGCATTGTGCAAGCTCTGCATAGTTGGAGAGCCCCCTGGATGACGGGGAATGCACAGTGTGCTACCCCACCTATCCCCAACTGCTAACTTAGAACCAGAAGTGGGGTCCTCTGTATGCGTGCCAGGCCAGGATAAAATGCCTGGGAAAGAGACTGGAGCTCAGAACTCCCTAACTCAAAGTTGCAGGATGGCAGAAAAGCCATGGGAAAGACAGGGCTATTTTGAAGATAACGCAACCATATTTTCACCATACGAGCTCGGACGCCGCCTCGGTAAACAAGGTCCGCGCAGAGCAGTGACACCCCCAGGCTGCTTGCGAATAGTCTACTACTGGGAACATAAACAGATTAGGGATGAGCCCACTCTCCCGTTGAACAGGTGCTAAAGTCATAGATACTGGGCCAGAAGGCGCACCGGAAACCACAGTATCATGCAACTCGCTTTTTTTTTCTATGGAGAGTACACCGTCAATACATCCAAATGAAGGGTCAACGATTCCCATGGAATGTACTGACTAGATGCAGTATGACGAAAAGACGTAGAATAAATTTACATTATTATAAATGAACTTACAGTCAACTCTTCACGGCGATGGCTTCCGTCTGGGTCTGGAAGGCCGTATACAATTGACTTTACCAATCAATAACCCGCCATATGGGTTTTAAATGAACAGACCAATGTCTGACTTTCATACCAGCCATCTCTCTCTGAGGTCACTACGTCATCAACTGTTTAGCAACAAAACGCAAAAATACTAGCGCACAAATATGTGCGCTTCCGTGCGCGATGAATTTAATTTACAAATATATTCTTACCATATTAGTTGATGCGTACCCTCTTAACAGAAGTCAGACTCATGTCTACTTTACTACTGTTAAGGACCCAAAAAGGACGCAACACCTGTTAACATTAACAGGCAGTCCTTGTTCTGGAATCCCCGGGTTAAAGAGGTAGAAGATAACCAATAAGACATGTTAGAACTGGAGATAGACATTAAAGGGGTACGGAAGATATGAACAGATCTTGAACACATGGCACAAGACAAGATGGCTAGCTTTAGTGTCTGTTTGACTGAGCAGTTGAAGCGCTTTCCTCTTGCGGAGTAACTGGGTTCCGAATTGAAACCTGTTAGCATCACACTTCAGTCTAGCCAGCTGTAAATGGGTACCTGACTCTGTTCTTGAGTTAGGGAAGGCAGAGGCAGCAATGAAGGGAATTGGTGACCCCACCTCATAAAATAGCTTGACCTAATCTGGTAAAGTCGCTAACACTTCACTCCCCTACTGCAGTATCTGCTATGGACTACTTTAATTTATTACCTGTGCTACTCAGCAAGCCGAAGAGTGTTGAATGGATTACTATCAGTGACACCCACTGAACTACTTCCAGATGTCTGCTAAACACCGTCTAGTTGTCTGCTAAACACCGTCTAGTTGTCTGACCATTACGCTTTACATTAAAAAGGAATCTTGTGAGCCAGAAAAATAAACAATTCAGCATCTTCTTTTCTTGTTCTACTGACACTTGTCTTGTTGTTGTCATCAGTTTCACATTGGTGAACTTGTTGCACCATTTCAATCCTTCTATTCTGTGCAAGCATCCATTAATGAAAGTATGTGGCTTTTTGTATCATGTTTTTGTTGTTCTCCATCATTCATAATCACACTGCAACGATTCCTTAATTATTTAAGATTTTTAAAAATTTATTCTAGGGCTGCCATGGAACACCTTATGGCACCTTGCGGAACCCTGGGGTTGAGCAGAACCATGTTGGGAATCACTGTTAAGCAACATAAAAGGAGAGTAAATGATATTTAAACAGTGCCTTGTGGCCTATTTTGTTTATTTAATGTATTGAGCTGGTTTAATCATTTATTTAACATATGACGATGAATCATACAAGTCTGCTTTTACTAGTAATGCAGGTGTCTTCTACTGTAATGGTGAACACAGTGGCGGTTTTAGGATGTGTGAGTCCCTAGGCAAGTCTGAACTTGTGAGGACCCTTTTAAATAAATTCCTGTTGTATCGACAAGCATAGATTTATGCGTGAGGCCCATATAGCACACGGCCCTAGGCAAAAGACAAAGTTGCCTATGCCTAGAACCGCCACTGTGTGAACAGTGTATTATATCTGTTACCCGCTCATGATTGATAATATCTGCTTTAGTGCCATGCGTCATATAAAAGTGTTAAAAAGCTAAAATAATATCATATTTTGAGTGCAAGATTTGAAAGGAGGAAAAGTATCTGTACTAGTATTGACATCTGTGTTCCCAACCTCCAGGAGGTTTGATATCACAAGAACAGGTGAGTTTAATTGTGTGCCATCTCTTAAATATTTATCTATGATGGTTGTATGACCTCCTGTTGTTCGCAGGGGTCTGGGGAGACGAAGAATTAAATATGGCCACTGCATCCTCAGGCATGTCGTACAAAGCAACTGATAAAATTCTGGGCATATAGGACGTAACCAGGTCATATCAAACACATTGTCACAGAAATCACTGCTGCCAGAGCATGTGGCTGCTTGGTGCATGTGACTGCTTGGTGCATGTGGCTGTTTGGTGCATGCTTCCTGTCAGAGCACCAGGTGCACTGGTGGCTGCATGTTCCATAAGTAGGCACATTATGATGATGATGATGATATCTTTGGTGTGTTTTAGTTGTATGTCATTGGGTTTTCTATGGAGTATTTTTACTACATTATTCTAATTATTTTCTTTAGTTCACTTTTCAAAGGTTTTGTGGCTCATAGTTTCTACAGGATGGTGGAGAAGATGGTGCCCAACCATCCTTAGTTGTCTTTTTACAAAATGCCTGACAGGTTACACTGTTACTATTCTTTGCTGCCCATTTGGTCCCTGGTTACATTCAGGCAAAGAATCCTCAGGATCGGAGAATTAGAGGGAAACCAAAATAATGTATGGAGAAGAAAACTGGAGATAGACGTGACGGAGATAAAGAAGACCTTGAACAGATGGCACAGGACATGGGGACATGGTGTGAGCTGATGGCAGAGGACATGGTGTCTTTTTATTGACATGTTGTGCTCGACTGAGAGCTCAAAGGTATTGATTGATTATATATTTTCCAAAGTTCAAAAATCTAATATTTATGTTGCATCATTTTCCTTCAAAGATTTATTGAGTGTATTACTAATCGTGTGCTATGTACAGCAAGGGTCAGGAACCAACCAATCTTGATCCACCGGTAGATCACAGGAGATCATTTGGTAGATCTCTAGGTGGCTGAAGAGAGAAAAATAATTTTTCACCTAGGTAAACTGCGGACTAGATCTTCCTTTGCGGTGTTGCCAGGTTTAAAGGTACTTTCACAACATTCTCAGTGAAAACTCACTAGCTAGCTGACTAAAATTCACTTTATTTATGAACTGCATGAGATAGGAAGTGTAAAAAGTGGGAACGGACTTGTACAATGTCACTGTGTTGCTTGATACCAGGCATGCTCCAGTCTACCCAGCGGTACTGTAAATGGGTAACTCACTCTATTCCTGAGTTAGGGAAGGCAAAGGCAGCTGTAAGAAGTAGTTTCCCTCTGAGGCTCCAGGAGGAGCAGGCCCTTAACTTGGTCAATTCAACCGACGCAGGATGGTGTAAATATGGAGTGAGAGTGTAGAGTGTTATTAACGCGAATGATGGAATGTTCGTATCTTGACCAATCTAAAGCACTCATTCACTCATGTCTATAAGGCACCAATGCAGACTGCTGGAATCTTTTCATACAGTTTATTCAGACGCACATACTGGGACAGAACGAATAGATCATAAGTACATGTTGACACATCAATCTTCAGGCATGAATAGTAGATCCCATGTCATGGAACATTCAAATATAATGGGTGGTACAAAACAGCATTCAATGTTATACATTTATGGCCACATCCCCTATCTGACTGAACGCGTCAGTAAAGGCGGATCGGTAAACAAATGAAGAGTTCGATGGACGAACCTTCTTTCCCTTGCTAAGTTCTTAGGTTGCTTATGTTCAATGTTTATATCATACTGTGAAACCACGATAAGGGGTTTTCATATAAATGAGATCTCCATGCCACTGTCCGAATAGTAAGATACACGACCCGTTCTCTGGACAGTGATCCATAATGATGACAGGAATACAAAAATGGCCTCCTTCCCTGAGCTTTCGCTCACTCGCCCAGCAGAAGAATAATCATCAGCCAAAGTTGATTCAAAACTTGAATAAGTATAACTTTCTAGAGTTACCATACAGTCCCTTTGTCAGAAGGTTACTTCTTGAAGACATAAGCGCTGATGGAACCTGTCATCTACAACAATATCTAGTTAAACGACCAACGATGCACGAAAATACGTTGCTTCCTCTAGGTCTGACCATAAGGAGATCGTCAAAAGGGTGTGGATTTACCTTGAGTCCGAATAGTACATAATACAGTACATGAGGAGAGTCTCTAACACTATAATCTTGTAGAAACACAATCTCCTACTGAAGAAATCACTTCATAAATCATTTTCCACTCTAGAAAGGACCACCCCTGGAAATGCGTGACCAGCCATTGTAGGCGGCAATATCGGAACTCATCACGACTCGCCAAGACAACCAATACCTCCGCTAGAGCGGCATAAAGAATATAGTCCTGCCTACCCATACAAAATATACAATATAGGACTGAATCTACTTGCACTAATAATATGTAATACATATGAATTCAGGCCATAAACATTCTAAGAACGATCAATCTATTTTCTGGCTATGACAAATGATGAATGCCAAAATATAAGTATTCTTACGCCCAATCAATATCAAGGGAGATTATCCATATAATCAAACGTATAAATCAAACATGGATTATCTGTCATCTTTACAAAAGAAAGCATTTTCGTACCCAATTAAATACAACAATATATTTTCCATATTAAATAGACATATCGACATTTGTAATCTGTGCATTCAAAAATATGTATGCAACAGATTACCACACCCCCCGGGAAAAAAAAAATGGTACATTTTTTTTTTGAAATACATCCAGGAGCAACATACAATAGGCTCACAACGCACGAATAACAATGCGCAGATGATAAGCATTCCAAACAAATGTAACGCCTAATGTAAGGCAAAGTCGTCATATAGCACGACCAATGAGAATCTATCTCAGGATTCAGAGAAAATTTTTCTCTGAGTATAAATATCTCCCGAGAGGTGTCACCAACGCATAACACAATACTGGCAATGCCACAATTTGTACAATAGTTCATCTTAGGTATCTTAACATTATGATCACCAAATAAGAAAAAATATCAAAAACCTGCGGTGAATATACATCAATGCACCGCTAAGTAGTGATACAGACAATGTATGATATATTACATATAAGTACATACTTTAACATAGGAAAAACTGTAGTAAAGTCAGACATGTTAGAAATCTCAAGATCTGACAGTTAAGTGGAATCATGTGGGCATCTCGATAAGATATCCGCCATCACATTTTCTGAACCACGGATAGCTCGCACCGAAAAATGAAAAGGCTGAAGAGCAATCGCGTATCGCGTTGATCTCACGCTCTTCAGATTTTTAGTCTGAATAGCTGTAAGAGCTTTCTGGTCAGTCTCCACAATAAAATGCGCGCCAAGAAGAAATCTTTGAAGTTTAAGGATTGACCAAACCATAGCCAATAATTCACGGTCTAGGACTGAGTAATTTCTCTCTGCGGCATTAAGTTTTTGAGAAATATACATCACTGGATGCAGAGTTCCAGAGTACTCTTGCATTAGTGCCGCTCCAATCCCAGTGGATGAAGCGTCACTACGAAGAATAAATGTCTTATCTTTAGTAGGTAACACCAAGATAGGTGAAGTAGAAAACATCGTTTTAACCTTATCCAAAGAGGATTGACATTCTTGAGTCCATTGGACTATATTAGGAGACCCTTTCTTTAACAAAGAAGAAAGAGGTGACATAATTGAGGACAGATTCGGAATGAATCGTCCATAAAATTGTATGAGACCTAAGAGACTTCGCACTTGCTTTTTAGTCTTAGGCATAGAAATGTTAAGTATCTTACTTGTATTATGGTCTTCTGTTTTTAGGAAACCATGACCAACCCGGTGACCTAAGAAAGATATTTCGCTAAAACCAATAAATGCTTTAGATGGTTTCGCTGTCAGGTTATGCTCGCGTAAGATAGACAATAGTTCATTTATCCCATTATAGTGATCGTTCCAAGTATCACTGAAAAGACAGATGTCATCAAGATATGCAATGACATCTGAGCGATGAGATAGGATTCGACGCATCATGCGTACGAATGTCGCTGGGGAAGGCCGAAAAATTCCATTGGAATAGATCCCTTGGCGTCGAAAAAAGCAGTAAACGGTTTGGCGTGTTCGGATAGTGGAACTTGCCAATATCCCTTAGACAAATCGAGTTTAGTAAAGAAATGAGAATTCGATAGTCTAGTAAGTAGCTCTTCAAGTAAAGGCATAGGTTCAGCATCAAATTTCGTCACTTGGTTCAATTTGCAATAATCAACGCAAAGACGTATGTTGTTGTCTTTTTTTTGCACGATAACTATCGGTGAAGAATATGCTGATGTGGATGGTTCAATTATTTCCAACTCTATCATTTCATCCAACTCTTTTTCTACCTGTGCTTGAAAATGTATCGGGATAGGATACGGTCTGACTCTTATAGGATTATGGTCAGTAAGAATAATGTCGTGTTCAATGACATTAGTTCGACCAGGAATGTCAGTAAGGACATCCTGAAATTGTTGTAACATAGCAGAAACTTGTTTCTGTTCTCCTGGAGATAATTCGGGAGAAATCGCAACATCTTTCCATGACTCATTAGAATGAAGCGGAATCATTGGAAAAGGGAGATTCACATCTGAGAAACTCGTTTCCTCATCCTGTATTACTGACAGTGATGAGTAATGTCCATGTGGGACTGGTGAATCGTCCGTTGCCTGGAAAACAGGTTGTAAATAATCCGGACGTTCGTGGAATTCCGTGAGCATGTTGATGTGGAAGGTCTTATGCTTCCCATCAGTATCGACAATATAGTCGACATCGGAAACTTTTGATATTACATCGTACGGACCTTTCCAAGAAATAAGGAGTCTGTTTTCTCTACAAGGTAGCAGGACCAATACTTTGTCACCTGGACAGAGTTGTCGCAAGCGTCTGGACTTATTGGCAAATTGCCTTGCCTTCTGTTTCGCAAATTCAGAAGAAGCAGTTGCCAATTTGCATGCTTCAATAATCTTGTGTCTAAGTGCAATGACATATTCATAAGAGGATTTTGTGTCATCGACAATATTTTCAGCAGTTATGAGATCATGAAGTAGAGACATAGGACCTCGCGGTTTCGCGCCAAAGACAAGTTCAAAGGGAGAAAATCCTGTATGTTCATTGGCGACCTCTCTGTATGCAAAGAGAGCCGCGGGTAAAACCCTGTCCCAATCCTGAGGATGATCCTCAGTTATCTTACCTAATAGGTTTTTCAGAGTTCTATTAAGACGCTCTACCATGCCATTGGACATAGGATGATAAATACTACTCAGAGATCTTTCTATCTTAAGAGTTGACATCACTTGAGACATGGTATCCGATACGAGTTGGGTACCATGGTCTGACAATATTTCTCCTGGAAATCCCAGACGAGAGAATATAAGCCAAAGAGCATCTGCAATATCAGCAGTAGTTATGCTCTTCAGAGGGATAGCCTCTGGCCAACGTGTGCACATATCAACACACGTCAAGATATATTGGTGTCCTCTAGCAGACTTTGTCTTAAATGGACCAATGATGTCTATCGCCATTTTTTGAAATGGTCGAATTGGAATATCTGCAGCCTGAATAGGTGCAGCATGGCGTGGACCTTTGGATTTAACTTCCTGACATACCCTACAGGATCGACAATAGATCTGTATGTCCTTGTTCACAAATGGCCAAAAGAAAGACGCAAGAACTCTAGATTTAGTACGGGAAAAACCCATATGCCCAGCACACTGAGAATCATGAGCGTGCTGTAAGATTTTAACTCTCATATTTTTGGGCACAAGAATTTGAGAATGAATGGACTTAGCGGAGTCTTGTACCATACGTACAAGTACCCCATTCTTCATCGTAATCCAAGATTTACGATTCGTGAAATTATTCGGATCACCTTCTTTTGCTAGAGTAAAGAATTTCTTTAGAGTAGGATCATCTTCCTGCTGTTTTATAAAGGAATCATGCGAAATCTCCAAGGGATCACCTTGGTTCTGGTCATCATTATCTCCAGAAGGCGAAGATTGCAGCATGTTTAGAGCTTGAGCTCTAGTGACTACAGCATTTGCAGTATGCATATTATCACTTTCCCACTCGGCAATTTGTTGCGGAGTGCATTCTTTCGCACCATGAATGCGACCGACGATAAGATCAGCGATCGGATTCGGCAGAAGACATGCGTGCACATCTCCTGTAAAGAAGGGAGTAGAAATGTTGATAATGGCAGTGGAGTACTTCTCCAATGTGCCACCAAATGTTATGCATTTGATTATTTTGCCAGTGGAGCGAGAAGGATCTATAAGTGACTGCCTCACCCCAATGGTGGTGCACCCGGAATCAAAGAGAATTGAGACCGGAGTACCATCTACTAAACCATTATTTAATTTAAGAGCCCCTCTTCCATCATGCGCGACTGACGCAGGGAGAGCGGGAAGAGGATGACCACAGCTTAAAGTCTAAACTGTGGTTGGCTCGAATAATGTTTTGCATTGGGAACACTGAAATGCTCTGTCAAAATCGAAAGCAGAACATCCCACATTATTAGAGTCTTTCTTATCATTGGTTTGCTTACCGGCTTCATGAAACTCTTGTTGTGCAGAGTTAGCCTGGTAATGAGATTTACCATGTCTTTTGTGTTGTGATCTACCTCGATTATTGTTGCCTCTGTAATTATTATTCCCTCTGTTATAACCCCTGTTTGGGTTTGAGTCATAATGTTCATCATTATAATCATCATGCTCATTATAGTGAGAATCCCTGTAGGATTGATCCCGTTGTGTCCAAGAAGGAACACCCTGGTAATTTCTATTATTACTTCCTCTACGGAAATTTCTATAGTTATGGCCACCCCTGTATCGAGGACTGTCAACCCGTTTCCAGAATTTAGAAGAAGAACCCTGATTTGGTTGGTTACCTTGGTTTTGATGATTACGCCAATTAACCCTTTTGTCAAATTTATTTTGAGCTCCCTGAAAGTTGTGTGGGTACTTGGGATTGTATTGTGTGGCTGAAGCAACCGGCATACCCTCTTTAATCTTAGTGTTGCTAAGAGTTACGTCCGGGTGTGCCGTAACGTATTGGTCACAATATTCTTGCATTTGTTTTAGTGTTTGTGGCTTACACTCGTGTAGAAATTCAAGGAAATGTTTATTGATAGAAGACATGACCTTGTCTCTGAGCAACAAATCCATAAGAGCATCATATGTTTTCTCTATTTTGGATAATTCAATCCATCGTTGAAATGTAAGACGTATTTTCGCAATGAATTCTGAGAATTCAACCCCCGTCTCAGGTACCATTCTTTTAAACAACATGCGATAACCTTCCTCTGGTAACTGAAACTTCTTAATCAAGGCTGCCCTAATAACATCATAATTATCCTTGTCAGCCTCT
Organism: Oreohelix idahoensis; assembly: GCA_024509875.1. Taxonomy (NCBI): domain Eukaryota; kingdom Metazoa; phylum Mollusca; class Gastropoda; order Stylommatophora; family Oreohelicidae; genus Oreohelix; species Oreohelix idahoensis. The sequence goes on from JAMPIV010007112.1 coordinate 242,674, forward strand.
TCAACCAAACATAGACTAGTGAGAGAATCGCCTGTTAGATTCTCAGATAATTGGTTAACATATTCCGATTTATCAACATTATGAGCCCGACAAGCACGTTCAAACCTCTGAAGCCAGAATGTTATATCATCATTGGCAGAATTGAATGTTGGTACCTTAACTTTGTAAGTAAAGGGTTTACTATTACCACCAGGTGCTTGATTAACATTACTCATATTTGTTAATTTTAATTTCTCTAACTCAAATTCATGTTCTCTTATCGCTTTTCTTTCTTCAGCTTCCCTGTCTAATATTTTCTGTTCAGTTTCTCTGTCTAATCTTTTCTGTTCAGTTTCTCTGTCTATTCTTTTTTGTTCAGCCTCAAATCTCCTTTCTTCTACCTGCATCTGCAATTTCTTTTGTTCAGCTTCAAATCTTTTATTTTCAGCAGCAGCTTCTCTGTCTAATCTTTTTTTGTTCAGCAGCAGCAGCAGCTTCTAATCTTTTTTCTTCTTTTTGAAGCTTTCTCTCCTCTGCAGCAGCTTTTCTTTCCTCAGCAGCAGCTTCTAATCTTTTTTCTTCTATTTGAAGTTTTCTCTCTTCTGCAGCAGCTTTTCTTTCCTCAGCAGCAGCTTCTAATCTTTTTTCTTCTGTCTTCAATACCATAGAGAATTGAGCAGTTGTCCATTCTTCTAATTCTTTGCCAGTCTTATCAAGGGATTTCCCTTGTGTAATAAAGTAATCTAATGTAGACATCCTGTCTTATTAAATCAGAAACCTGAAAAAGTAAATAAATTACCCTATTTCACTTTCATGGGAGACAAGTCTATACTATAGACTTAGTCTTAGTGAAAAACTTGTATGGTTATTTTGTTTATAATCTAACCAATGATAACTTGAGTACCTGTGGAAAACAATATCTGTATATCCCAAACACTGTGGGAGACAAGCCTTACAAAGGTCTTGTACACTTCCTTAATGTAATCAATGATCACTTGAGTACCTGTGGAAAATAATATTTTCTATCCCAATCACTGTGGGAGACAAACCTTACAAAGGTCTTGTACACTTTCTTAGTGTAATCAATGATCATAAGTACTGGTCTGTACTATAATATAAGTGTATTCAACTATACCTCATATATCATATGTCAACTCAAGACATTCACAAAGGACAAACAAGAAAAGACCATATGAGAACATTTGCAGAAATCAAATTAAATTAAATAGGAAAAATCAAAGAAAATGATCACAGAATCTGTGATGATAACTGCAATAAGATAACAAGACAAATAACGCCACAGTGTATAAATATAAATTGTGTATAGAAATCAAAAATAGAAAAGGGTAGACCAACAAATTACAAACAAATCAAAACAAACTAAAGAACAGAGGAATATTACAAAAACAACAATGAGTACAGTCTTCACAGCTAACACTAATAGCAACAGCTGTCGCAGCAAATTTTCAATCAAGAAAATTGCACCTATAGAAACGCACACATCAGACCCTCTAGTACGTGGGATACTCTGTTGTGTGACACTGCCCAACCAAAACAACAACCCGCAGAGTACAAACAAATATCACATATAAACATGTAAACATAAATGTACATATAGCATAAACTTATAATATAATGCAATGTAATGTGTTGCAGATAGAATGTGTTGCGGAAAAGGCTCAGTTGTACTGAATAATGGTACAGTAGTATGGTACTTTATTAAATAATTAATTCTGGCCTAAATCATTAAAGTTCAACACAAACTATGGCAGTGCAGGAGAATCCACTGTTTACTGTTCCTAAGAATCACAAGTAAGACTCCTCGCTTCAGTTGCACTGCACATTTCGCAAACACTGTCAAATATATGCTCCAACACTGATGTGTAATGCTGTCTTTTCCAAACAAACTTGCTGTGTAACGCTGTATGTTCTATGGCCAATGTCCAATGAAACAAAAAATGTCAACAAACGCTGACCTAGTTACTGTATATGCTGGATAGGATAGGTCAAGCTGACATCGACTGTATAGCTGTCATACTGGTGTTGATGTGGTCAAACAAACGTTCTTGTAACTGTAAATGACTCTCAATAACAAGACTGCGAAGGCTGGACCCAGGAATCTGGCTCACCACTGTAAAAAGTGGGAACGGACTTGTACAATGTCACTGTGTTGCTTGATACCAGGCATGCTCCAGTCTACCCAGCGGTACTGTAAATGGGTAACTCACTCTAGTCCTGAGTTAGGGAAGGCAAAGGCAGCTGTAAGAAGTAGTTTCCCTCTGAGGCTCCAGGAGGAGCAGGCCCTTAACTTGGTCAATTCAACCGACGCAGGATGATGTAAATATGGAGTGAGAGTGTAGAGTGTTATTAACGCGAATGATGGAATGTTCGTATCTTGACCAATCTAAAGCACTCATTCACTCATGTCTATAAGGCACCAATGCAGACTGCTGGAATCTTTTCATACAGTTTATTCAGACGCACATACTGGGACAGAACGAATAGATCATAAGTACATGTTGACACATCAATCTTCAGGCATGAATAGTAGATCCCATGTCATGGAACATTCAAATATAATGGGTGGTACAAAACAGCATTCAATGTTATACATTATGGCCGCATCCCCTATCTGACTGAACGCGTCAGTGAAGGCGGATCGGTAAACAAATGAAGAGTTCGATGGACGAACCTTCTTTCCCTTGCTAAGTTCTTAGGTTGCTTATGTTCAATGTTTATATCATACTGTGAAACCACGATAAGGGGTTTTCATATAAATGAGATCTCCATGCCACTGTCCGAATAGTAAGATACACGACCCGTTCTCTGGACAGTGATCCATAATGATGACAGGAATACAAAAATGGCCTCCTTCCCTGAGCTTTCGCTCACTCGCCCAGCAGAAGAATAATCATCAGCCAAAGTTGATTCAAAACTTGAATAAGTATAACTTTCTAGAGTTACCATACAGTCCCTTTGTCAGAAGGTTACTTCTTGAAGACATAAGCGCTGATGGAACCTGTCATCTACAACAATATCTAGTTAAACGACCAACGATGCACGAAAATACGTTGCTTCCTCTAGGTCTAACCATAAGGAGATCGTCAAAAGGGTGTGGATTTACCTTGAGTCCGAATAGTACATAATACAGTACATGGGGAGAGTCTCTAACACTATAATCTTGTAGAAACACAATCTCCTACTGAAGAAATCACTTCATAAATCATTTTCCACTCTAGAAAGGACCGCCCCTGGAAATGCGTGACCAGCCATTGTAGGCGGCAATATCGGAACTCATCATGACTCGCCAAGACAACCAATACCTCCGCTAGAGCGGCATAAAGAATATAGTCCTGCCTACCCATACAAAATATACAATATAGGACTGAATCTACTTGCACTAATAATATGTAATACATATGAATTCAGGCCATAAACATTCTAAGAACGATCAATCTATTTTCTGACTATGACAAATGATGAATGCCAAAATATAAGTATTCTTACGCCCGATCAATATCAAGGGAGATTATCCATATAATCAAACGTATAAATCAAACATGGATTATCTGTCATCTTTACAAAAGAAAGCATTTTCGTACCCAATTAAATACAACAATATATTTTCCATATTAAATAGACATATCGACATTTGTAATCTGTGCATTCAAAAATATGTATGCAACAGGAAGCTATCTGTTCTAAATACTCTGAAATCTGAGAACAGACAGATTTTATCACAAGAGATCTTAGACAGTCAAGTGGTTCTAAAGTAGATCCCCCACAGTTTATGGGTTACCGACCACTGATGTACAGAGTGTTAAATGTTAACAATATTTCCTGAGTGTTACCTACCACCTGAATATTGAGTGTTAAATGTTAACTATATTTATTGTATGTTACACATTAAGTGTTAATTTATAACTACATTTACTGAAATAGTATAACTACATGTAGGGAGTGTTCATTTTCAGCTACGTTTATTGAATATTAATATTTAACTACGTTATTCGTCCATTACACTTCAGCTTCCTAAGGAGCAAAGTCTTTCTACAAACATGTGCCAAGTCCTGTGCCATCAGCTCATGGTCTTTCCATCTTTTCCTCATCCTTTCATGTTTGTGTTCAGTTCTCTTCTCCATGTGTTCTTCAGCCTCCCTCTTTCTCTCTTGCCCTGGGAATTCCAAAACACGGATTGCCTTGTAGCACTATCAACAGGTTTCCTCAGTATGTGTCCTATTTAACACCACTGTCTTCTTCTCACATCTTGTTCCGCTGGCACTTGTCTGGTTCTTGTCATTAATTCCACATTGTTGATCTTGTCATACAATTTCCATCCATCTGTTCTAAGCAAACACACATTTATCAAGTCTGTAATGTCTTGCTTGTTGTTCTTCATGTTTTACTGCCATACAAAAGGCTGCCTTATTTTGACCCTGTTAGTTATTCTAATTTGTCTCCTGTACTACATTATTGTTCACCTTGTTACATTGTACTGTCTTATTTCAGTCCCCCTTTATCTTTATTAATTGCTTTATGAGGTGGGGTGACCAGTTCCCTTCCTTGCTGCCTTTGCCTTCTCTAGCTCAAGAGCAGAGTTTTATAGTACTTCTTATTCTTTGACTTCAGTACTTCTGAAGCACTAATATCCAAATGTCTGAATGATTTCACTCAATGCTGCTCTAAATAACCCCAAGTCAGATCTGTTGTCAGTCAACATTGCTTTCATCATGTCATGTCTGGTTGTATCTCTTGTAATATTGTTAGTTAGAAAGTTTTCAGAGATACTGTAGAACGAACTTTATTTTCAAAGGGTTAAGAATTGGGCACGCAGGCCCGTCTTACATTCTGCCCTTCTTCTCTCTGTCATCTTACATACCGTATCCTTTCAATCGCACATGTATTTTGAGCATTATTTAAGCATACAACATTATCAAGGTAAAATAATAACATACATTTGTAACATCCAGTCATAATCAAATTTAAGTATGTTAAAAAAAAATAGAGAAAAAAAAAAGTTAAAATTATTTTATTTTTTTTAAACATACAAACAAACATCAGACAGAGACAGCATGAACACTTCAGATCACCACACTTGCAGAACCTGAAAATAATACAAAATATAGGTTGTAATATTATCATCATATCCCTTCTTGCTCCCTGTGAATCCTGGGGCCAACACTGCACCCCCCTCCCCTCTCCTCCCCCGCAGGAAACCTGTACCAAAACATTTATATGATTTCGCATCAGTGGTTTCTGTAGCAATTTGTTTGATATGATGACCTGATATTAATCACCCCATATGATGTACCTGATATTAATCACCCCATATGATGTACCTGATATTAATCACCCCATATGATGTACCTGATATTAGTCACCCCATATGATGTACCTGATATTGGTCACCCCATATGTACCTGATATTAATCACCCCATATGATGTACCTGATATTAATCACCCCATATGATGTACCTGATATTAGTCACCCCATATGATGTACCTGATATTGGTCACCCCATATGTACCTGATATTAATCACCCCATATGATGTACCTGATATTGGTCACCCCATATGATGTACCTGATATTAATCACCCCATATGATATACCTGATATTAATCACCCCATATGATGACCTGATATTAATCACCCCATATGATGACCTGATATTATATGTCACACCTAACGTAAGATGCTTCCGGTGCCAAAATGTTGGACACATGGCAAGATTTTGTGATCAGCAGATAAGATACGAGAGGCCAGGATCACCAGTTGGTCAGTGCTGTCATTCTCACCAGACAGGTTCTAGTTCAGGGCTAATAGAGGTCGTGGCTTCTATGGTAACACCCGAGCATATACACATAATGCCAGAGGAGTGCACCACCCTATAGTCTACGGCACTAGCAGAGATGCACAGAACTATAGTCACAGGAGGCCGTACCAGGGAAATGGAGGACCTGTCCGGTAGAAGGGGCCGTTGCAGATAGGATGGGAAATAGGTCTCACAAGAAGGAAAGGAGAGTGGCGCAGGAAAACAGAAAAATTAAAAGCATAAGACAACAACAATGCACAGGCATGAAGGAAAAGCAGAACAACCAGGTAGAAAGAAATGGATACAGTACAGACCCAAGCTCATGTCTATTGATTTATAGGCAGAAAGAAGTATAGATCATTGCTGGACTCTGGAGCCAGTCTAAGCCTTGTGAGGTTTGGAATTAATAAACAGATTAAACATTTGACCACGTTTTCAAGGACATGCATTCAGTTAACATCGGTTTCTGGAGAAAACTTAAAGGTAATAGGAATAGCAGCTATGAAAGTCACTATTGGTACTAAGGAAGTGGAACATAGTTTTTTTCATAGTAAAAGGAATGTCACGAAACTTCATCTTGGGGAGAGATTTCTTACAGAAACACAAGGTCAGAATGTACTTTGATTTACACAAAGTGAAGATTTATGACAAATATGTCGATGTGGAAGATGACATACATATAGCCTCATTCATACGATTACAAAGAACAGTCACCTTACCTCCGAACTCAGTCAATATAGTAGTAGGAAAACTGAAAAGGTCCCCATACTATAAAATAGGACAAACAGTGAGAACTATAGAACTTTCTGAAACAGACATAGCAGATGAACTGGGAATATTACTTACGGAAGGAATAGCTAACATAGAAGGCAGATACCGGTTCCCAGTAATGCTTGTCAACACGACGGCGAAAACAATAAGAATAACTAGAGGGTTTGTGATCGGTAGGATACAAAATATACAGGATAACTATCACGAGGAAAACAAACAGGAGTATCCCAATAAAAGGAGAAGAGCACAGGTAATGTGTCATAACAAGCAGAAAATAGATAGACATAATCAAGAAGGGAGGACATACCAGATAGAGAATGACTGGCAGTGGCGAAGTGAGAATAGGAGTCAGTATGGGGGAGTGTCGCGAGAGGTTCAGATGTTATTAAAAATAAGAAGATATCCTGGACATAAAGGTGTATCAGATGATACCAGGATAGTGCCAGATACGAGTCTGGTCTTATCAGTAATACCCCCTTCTCTGAAGAGAGTAAGGGTGTATAGACACAAAGGTAGGATCAAGCTATGTAAGTTCCCAGAGAAGATGGTGATGTAGTACTCTGAGTCCCTAACTGCTACCTCTCCTGATCCGCCTCTGTGATTATGGTATTTAATATTGTTATTGACTCTGCTAGGGGTAATTATATAACTAAATTCACCAACAAGAACTGTAATTCAACTTAAAGAATTTAAGAAAGTCTGCTGGTGAATATTTACAATTTAATTGAACAGTTACTCTTTTCTGTTTGAAAAGTATTAATATCAAATATTTTACAACATTAAATAAATAAGAACAGTTCAACAAAAATGTCTTTCTCTTGGGTTACAGTGTCTATCATCTTGTAGACAAAATAGCTGACTTGATCATTCACTTGAAGAATTATTATTATGATTATTACAAGTTTATTGATACTCTATACTTGTTATGGTCATCACAAACTGGATGAAGTTAGGTCTTTGGTGAGTATGGATAAGCTGCACAGTTGCTCTATGCAACTTAACTGAATCACTGGAGATGGCTCCCTTTGATGCTGGATATAAGATTCAGATGAAATCGTTCCAGTAGCTACAAACGTGATGACTGGCCTGCTATCACCAACTGGCACTGCATTCGTTGCAACTTTTGTAAGAGAAGCCTCTTCTTATTTGTAGACTTTAGGTTAAAGGATTAAACCTGTAATGAATTCAAACGCAATCCCTGTATTTGTCTATCCATATCCCTCTTATGACACAGATGGGGACGATAGACAGTTTCAGATAAGAGTGCTAGCAGATGCACAAGGTATAGTATAATATCAACAATCATTTTAATTCAAAGTGATCACAATTTACTTCTACCTTCTTAATTATATGTATTTTCCCATGATTTGCCTCCATACAATAATTTGGTTGTGGGTAAAACTATTAAGTAATATGTCAAACGATACTGTGAATCAATCCCTTTCATCCTTCTTTATGTTCCTGGTAGGTGTCTGTCTCATTCTATTCAAGAAATACTTCTTTAAATACATTTTCCAACTTACAGACACAATTAGCCATCTTTCTCAATATTTAAATATTTCCGAAGGCGGGCTTTGCCTCTAGAAGTACACATGAGCCTGTAAGTTTCATCAGAAGACACAGTCCATTCCTAACACATCTATACCCGCCGTAAGGCACAGTTGGAATAATCAATCTAATTACACACAATTATATACATTTATATATATAAATAGATTTTTTCTTACCCTCAGGCACACACAGACTAGCCCTCAATGGTTGATTAAGGTCTGCTAACAAGTGCAGAAGGCAAACGCTGGCATTTATATATGCTCTGCTTTCCCCGCTCTCTGTGTTTTCAAATCGTGACTGACCAGAGTTTGTTAGGCAAGTCTATTTATAGTCTGACCTTGGACGTAAGAGATGGAATCCTCGAGTAATGCAATAACTATCAGAAAATATGGGTACTGTTTTGCCTTTTGTACAATGTAGGAAAACTACTTTTTTAATTATCTTCGTTATTCCTGATGCGATTTTAGTTATTTAAAGTTTACATTATACTTGGAATTAGGCTTTATATATCTATATAATAATCTTTTTGGTTACTACTTGCATTTTCTGTTATGCATAGTTTAAACAGCTAAACTTAGGCCAACCTGAAGCTTCGAATGCATTTAACCTAAGATTTCTCCCGTCCTATAATAGTATTATTAAAAGTATTACTACTTATGGGTAGAGTAACATCCCTAATATTGTTTTGATTACCTCTGCCAAGTGGTACTTCTTCCATACTGCTGTAGTAAAATTCCGAAGTTAATCATGTTACACAAATAGGGTCTTGCCATCTTTATTTTCCCAGCAGTTGTAAACACAGGACCAAGAAAACGTTTTCATTGGTCGATGTATCATATCTTTTTGCAATGTAGGGCCAGAGTTATTAGAATTCGTGATGTGAAACAGACGTCATTTCATGACAGGGAGAACAGCCGCAGTACATACTAGGCAAGGAGGAATGGAAAAAAACAGAGTCACGCATATTGCACGAAAAAATGTGAATACAGTATAGCGATGGTACACGGGAGGCAAATGGATGAAAAACAAAACACACACTCAGAAAGAACCAATAGTGTTGGCACGGGCATGAGGTATAAAGGACGACAACGTAGAGTAACGCATACCAACATGGAAGAAAGGATTGCGGAATTAAAGAAGCAAATTTTAACGATGCCCCAACTCAGGAAAATACTGCAAGACTTCATTGTCGAAAACCACGATGTTTTTGCATTGAGTGACATGGAACTCAGATATGGTGAAAATGGAAGTAGAAACCAGCACAGACACGCCTATCCACAAGAAACCATACAGGACACCATTGAAAAATAGGCAAATTGTGGAAAGAGCCATAGAGGTTATGTTAGCAGCTGGGATAATTGAGAGGTCACGATCTGAGTGGGCATCGCCAATAGTCACAGTCAGGAAGAAAGATGGGACACACCGCTTCTGCTGCAACTACAGGGCCCTCAATACGATTACGAGAACAATATCATACCCGATTCCCCACATCGATGACATCCTGGGCATTTTCGGGAAGTCCCAGTAGTTCATGACATTGGATGCAAGGTCAGGGTTTTGGTGCATTCCAATGTCGGAAGACGCAAAGAAAAAAGCTACCTTCTGCACCCATGTGGGATCGTTTGCTTGGAATTTCAAGCCGTTCAGGCTGAAAGGAAGTCCCGCAACCTATATGGCCCTCATGGACGAGGTGCTAAAAGGCATGCAGAAATTTGCATTGGCATATATGGACGATATTCTCGTGCACACACCGGGATCCATACAAGACCACTTACAACATGTCAGGATGGTATTTGACAGACTTCGTCGGCATAACGTAAAACTGAAACTCAGCAAATGCAATTTTCTGAAGCAAGAGACAAGATACCTAGGGTTTGTAAACTGAAACAGGGATGTCGGCTGAATAACGTAAAACTGAAACTCAGCAAATGCAATTTTCTGAAGCAAGAGACAAGATACCTAGGGTTTGTCATAAACAGGGATGGAATAAGGCCGGATGAGGAGAAAGTAAAGGCAGATACCACCACCCACCAATGTCCGCCAGGTGCGTGGGTTCTTAGGCACATGCGGATATTTTCGTCATTATGTCGTAAACTTCTCTCAGGCAGCAGAGATCCTGATAAATCTAACAAAGAAGTATGCTAGATTCAAATGGACAGACAAATGTCAGTGGGCATTTCAATATCTGAAGAACTCCCTGACGGGGATACCGTATTTGGCACACCCAGACCCAGAAAGGACAATGATACTGCATACAGACGCGTCGGACATGGCAATCGGTGCATGTTAAGTTCAACCATCCTTAACAAACGAGGAGCCCATTTTGCCTAACATTCGAGATGAGAAACCGATTGTATTTCTGTCACATAGGCTCAGTAAGACGCAGAGAAACTGGGCTACAATAGAGAAAGAGGCCTGTGTGATATATTTCGCAGTGCAAAAGTTAGACTATTATCTGAGAGGAATCCCCTGCGAAGTACGGACAGACCACAACCATTGATACATTGACTCAATAAACCATCAGAACAATCCAAATAGATGCAGACTTGGGTGCTGAACTTGCAAAACTACGATATCACAGTGAAGTATATAGAGGGAAAGCATAATACATGTGCGGACTTACTATCAAGAATCCCCTACGAGTCGTCGAATACACCACTGCAAGGTGAGGGCACACCTGAGATAGACAATAGGTTCAGGCACATAAACATCATAAATTCAAACAAAAGAGATCACGAACCATTGGGAGAAATAGAAGAGTAAGTGTCAGAAGACAATATAGAGCTACACGGAATAAACATCAAAGAAGAACAAGAGAAGGATAAAGAAATCCGAAGGTTGAAACAACAGATTTGGAATGGTCATAAGGAAGCGGCAAATTTCAGAATCAACGCACAGGATAGAATCGTAGAATACATAAACCCAAAAGGAGACGGAGTGCCAAAAGTATCTAAAAACCATTAAATGTCCCATACATGAAATGGACCCGCCTCAGTACACCATGCAGAAAATCAGTTTGGATATATCAAGGCCGTATCCCACAACGTTGGCAGGCAACAAATACATCCTCCATGTAGTAGATATGCTATCAGGATGGCCGGAATGTTATGCCATCAAGCAGGCCACTGCGAAAATGATAATATACATTATGATGGGAGAATTCATCCCGAGGCATGGGTGTCCGTCGGTACTGTTGACAGACAATGGAACAATATTTACAGGCACAGAATTCAAAAAGTTTATACAGGATATGAATATGGTACACATCAGGACCTCTATATATAAACCAAACAGTAACGGGAAGAACGAAAGGCTGCATGCTACATTGCACAATATTGTGGCCAAAGAGGCACAGGGGAGAGCGCAGTTTTGGGATAAACACCTGCCGCATGCGTTGGAAACGGTTAGGATGAATGCAAATGACACCACTAAGCTATCTCCATTTTACATGTTATACAGAAAAGAGCCGGTTATCCCTATGGATAACATACTTAGACCACGGAGAAAGTATTTGGGGGAAGTCCCAATGGAAACCCTTAAGCAGGAGAAGCATAGAGCACACAGGTTGGTCCAACAAAACATCAAAAAGGCGACCAAGAGAAGACAACATCAGGCAAACAAAGGGACAACACTACAGGGGTTTAAACCGGGGGATATAGTTTTTTTACAAGAAACATGTGCCTAACTCAAAGTTCGATCAAAAGTGGATACCCGGATTTCAGGTTGTAAAACGGTTGTCGGAAATGACATACAAAATATGGAAACAAGAGGACAACAAGACAATAAAGGCACATGTACAACACCTTCGATTACAAAGAGAGCAATCAATAGAGCCACCAACCGCAGACATCACGAAAAGATCGTCATATTGGATAGTATCACCAGAGAGAAGCGAGCAGAGTGAAACGTCAGACATTAGCTCAGGTAGGACAGAGAGTCCAATAGTAGCAGGACGGAAAGTAACGACTAAAGCCCTAATACACCCAGAACCCAAGAAAACAACACAACGACCAACAGTAACAGGAGGGTTTGGTTTTTTCCCGCACACAGAAACAAACATGTGAGGGGAGCAGAAAGACGATGAGAGAAGAGAGACAGACACTTCCTCGACGCGTAAAGCAATGAAGGAAAAGGCAATGAACACTAAGGAGATGACAGATGAAATAAAACAAATGCGGAACGAGCGCAAAGACTCAGACAGAGAAAGTGATATTCCACTCATGGAAAATGTGCAGAGATTACAGGACAGAGAGGAGATAATACAAGAACAGGAACAGGAGATACGTGGAGTACAACTACAGGGGGAGGAGCAGAAAGAACAGGAAAAGATAGAAGACTGTACAGATACAGACCAGCAAGAAGAGATGGAACAACAGAGTCGACGGGGCACAAAAAGATATTGGACATCCTCAGAGGAATCGTCTGACTATAACGTGCCCTTAGCAAAATTAAGGAACACGGCACAGTTGGAGGTATGCCCAAGGTGGAGGGGCAGACAAAGAGAGAAGGAGGAAAAACATAAACCGACAAGAAGAAAGGGTCAGATAATGGTGTAGAGCCCTTTTCGTAGACAGATGAAGGTAGTATCATATTGTTAATATGTTGTCCTACCTCTGTAAGTAACTTTGCGCACCGACTCACATGAGAGTAAGTCTTTTGGTGAGTTTGACGTGGGAAGAAAAGCAAGTATGATTGTTGATGATAATGTCTTTTCGTTCTCACGTAGACGTCTAGTTGAACCAATACGTCATTGGTACAAAATGGAGTCTTACGTGAAACTTAATATGTAAACTTTAAAGCCGACGGATTCCGACGTTAGGATCATCCCGGATTGGCTTGATATAAATTGATATGATATAAATCAGTATTCGGCTGTTACAAATTCGTACCCCGCAAAGCAGAGGTGACTCAAGTATTTTTGCTATATCAAAGCTATGATGCCACGAAGGTCATGGGCAGAAAAGTATATAGTATTGTTATTCGTCATTGATTGAAAATAAGAGGCCAGTACTAAAGGAGATACGTAGTATCAGAATCTTATATGATGTTACAGACCTGACAAAGTTCTCCGTCATTGCCAAGGTCATAGGACAGTGGAAGATTGAACTATCTTATATAACTGCCTCATTTGCTTAATTAGATGCCATGTTATGAACTCTGAATAACTATTCTGACGTTACCTAAGCGATGATCTTTATGAACGAATTAACTGCATTTTTAAAATATGAACCTTACGTGGTGTGCTGTCCAGTGAACGTCAACCATCCGTCGTCAACCTTATATGTTCGTCTAGTGAACCGTACCATGTTAAATAAATTGATTGAACTATACATCTTCTTGGCATTAGTTACCATGCCCAGGGTTGGCAGTTGCAGTTGACTTTTTACTACTTGTTCCAAATTGAATACATTCGCGTTATCAAGTAGACAGCTTCGACAAACTCATTGTCACACCTCAAACAACGAACAAACAAGAACCAACACCATAATAAGAACCCAACAAATGGTTAATGAAGTAGAACATAGGAGTAGATGGAGAAGGACTCCAAGAGAGGTATCTGGGTCGAGTGACTCAGACAGTGTAGTGTCTGAGGGCAGTGACGATGGTCACAGACAGAAAATGGAGATCCAATAAGAGAGGAGATACTAGTGAAAATGACAGATGAAGATGGGGAGATAGTGGCACGGTGCACATATAGTGATAGGAAATATAAGGAGTCTAGAAAAAATGGAAACCTAAAATCAAGGATCCCAGTGAAGAGTAGTGAAGCAGCGCGTGCGGATAAAAACACATCACTCAGAAATAGTACTAGAAAATCTGAGATACCAGGGAGTAAGAACAGTAAGGACAGATGGAGGGGCACAGCTAGTAGTAGTGATGAAGGGACTAAGAGAAGCCAGATGAGAGGAAATAGGAGGTACAGAGACGAGACCTTCAAGGAAATGTAGAGATAGAGGTGGAAGCGGAGAAAGGAAACAGGAGAGAAAAATAAAGAGTATGAGAGACGAGAGCAGAAACGAAGAACTAAGGAAATGGAAGCGAACAGTAAATGAAGTACGACAGAGTGAAGTAAGTCGAGGACCGGATAAAGAGGTAGTATTAGAGATGTTGAAGTTGAAGAACAAGCTGGCGTAGGGAGAGGCCATAGGGAAAGTGGCAAAGAGGTTGAAAAAAAAATTTAGAAAGCCATAGGAAAGGGAAAAGAAGAGAGTTTATTAAAAATGTTCCAGTGAGAGAATGAAGAATATATAAAACGTTAAGTACAGGAAATATTAGACGAGAGTCTGTTGAGGGTAATCCTCACCGAACATGTACAGAAGAGACCCAAACATGGGGAGACAAAGTGTTGCGGAGAAGGAAAGAAAAGGAAGTAGTACAAGGAGAGGTTCCAAGGAGGGAACGTAAATTGGGAACCCATAGGAAAGGGACAAGGAAGAAAAAGAGAAATGAGAAGGTACAGCAACATGACACAGGCATGAAGTAGTGAAGAATGACAGTGAGGAAAGAGAAGAGATATGGAGAAGCCATGAAACAAAGTGATGAAGGGAGGACGTAAGAGAAAGTCTGGGAAAGTTACAAGAGGAAATGGTGCAAGATAGAACGGAAAATAAAGAGCATGGGAAACAGGGGGGGGAAAAAAAGGAGTCAAATAAGAAATAAAACTGGGACGGATGGCAATGGATCGAAGAAAGGACACAGGAAATCTAAGGGATAGAGCTAAGTGAGGCTAGGCGTGATGGGAAACAATGGCAAAGAAAACCTATCTGTTGTTGCCCTAAGACGCCACTAGGCGTAATGGCCACTGACTGCTTTGACGGTCGGTGGCTAAGGACGGAAGAAGAAGAGAAGAGAGGCTAGTTACAGAAATAAAGCAATAGGGTAAACAGAGACAAGCGCAAGCAGAGAAAGAAGTCAAGTGACAGGCCAGCAGCAGAAAAATACGCGTTGGTAAAAGGGACGAAATTGGTTAGGACAGGAAGACGCAAGGAATTTGTAGTATTTACGCATAGGAGACCAAGGACAGAAGTCTAGTTAAGAAGGGATAGGCAGGGGGACGGCATTATAGTGAGACTACGATGACTGAATGGCTTACGCAGACATGTCGATGACTGAATGGCTCATGCAGACATGTAAAGTGTACATAATAAGACAGGACACAGAGCAGGTTCTAGGTATGGTGAAGAAATGGTAAAAGAAAACCACACCAGGTGTGTGATACATTAAAATGGTTAGCAAGATGGTGTGCGTGTGAGATAACAGGGGTGAAAGAATGACTGTCAGGAAATAAACTTGGTCGATTGTGAATGAAAGAAATGGAGAAATACAAATTGTTCTTCATTAGGAGTATGAAAGGGAAGGAGATGTGGATGAATGTAGTTATTGCTAAAAGGACGGAACAAGAATGTTTCCAGTATAATAATAATTATGTTGGGTAGAAAGAAATTGTCCATCAGAGAGATGAAAATTAGTTATGTATTAAAGAAGGGTAGAAACAACACATTGCAAAGGATCTTGTATATAGGGAAAAGTACAATAGTGTTGGTACGACCATGGGAAAATTTTTTTTCTCCTATGGATAAATAATTTATTGGGGGGGGGGAGGTAGATGTGGTAGTAAGGGAAAGAAGAATGAGAAGTCTAACATGAGTTGGTATAGACAGGGTAGAAAAAAGAGATGTGCGGAAATGATGCGCATAGGAAGGGTCAAAACAGAAAAAGGTTAGGCACGTTTCTCAGCGAGCAGCCAGAGGCGTGAGAGAGGTCGGGACAGAACTACCAGAAAGAAAGAGGGCAGCCATGTTGAAAGCGATCATAAGTTTGAGGAGACTTTGTGTCGTTTCTTAGATATCCAGGGTCCGGATAGTGTAGACATAAGCCTCAACATATAGATAGATTGATGAGTCTCGACAAGGCACAAGAAGGAAGGGGTGGTTAAGCTCTATTCTGAAAAAGGGTACGAAGAGTGAATTTTAGTTATGACCATTCGGTGGCCTGGATAGTTGTGCCAAGATAGCGGCCACCTAGAGTCAGGAAAAGTAACACTCCCCGGAGTTGTCCGGTAACTATCTTAATAACCTGAGCCTTAACTCTTTAAGCCCCAAGAGCCACAATAATGGCTCAGGGTTTAGACCTATTTGACCCAGGAGCCATTTAAGTGGCTTCGGATATTTTGCTCCTGCCTAGAGCTCTGTTCCAATGTTAACAACCCAAAACGTCATTTCCAACAGGAAGTACTTTCATTTTAAATAACTCGTATTTATGCATATGAACATTACAAAATATTTTTTTTCCAAACAACAACAACAATAAAAAAGCACTGGTGGCCGTTTTTGTTTGGGCCAAACCCTGCTTTTTGCTTGGGACTTAAAGAGTTAACCAGTAGTAATAACCATAACAAGAGAACCATAAGAAGGAAGAAAAGGACATAGGCAGTAGTAACACCCAAAGAGACAATAGACATAAGACAGTGCAATTCTGAATACATGGTTGTACGGAAGCTAATATTGTTAAAGAGGGAAGAGTCCGCTGGACCCAGATTGTTGGAGGTCCCGCCGACGCATTATTCTACATAGTGTAAATAAACATTTGTTCTAGTTGAAGGCGGTGTTCCCATGTTGTATGGAGTTGCTACGTAGTATTATGTTGTCACTCAATATGTGTTGTGTAAACAGTCAACAACCGTAAAGTCAATCACCAACACTTGAGGCAAAAGATCCTGGGTAAGCAAAGGGTGTGTGCAGCAACAAACTGTTAACCAGCGCTGCCACACCTCGCACTGAGATTATCATGTGTTTGGACCCCCTCAAGGAGGCACTCGGTGGCAAGAAGTTCAGTACGGACAATGAGGTGAAAAGAGGCGGTGCAAACGTGGCTACGCAGTCAGAAGAGTTTTTTTTCTCACGGAATCCAGACATAAGTGAAGCGCTGGCACACCTGCATTGAATGTGGTTAGGACTATGATGAAAAATGATTACGTGCTGTCAATCCTATTTCTGCAAATTCTGTTAATAAAAAAAATATTAAGGTTACTTTTTGACGACTCCTCGTATTATATTTCATGGAATACATTGTGCTTGATAATATCAGTTTATTGCTGTATGTTTATTGCTAAGACTTGTAGTTGTGCTCTTTATTAATAAACAATGAGAGGTATTCAAATAGTTACATTGCTACGGCGTATTAGAAATAGCTTGATATTACCATTCTCTCAATGTAGCAAAACCATTGTAGATGAACTAAGATACAAGTTTGAAGTTACAATATCAATAACTTGCACTAAGCTGATGACACAGCAGTGATGGTAGAAAATAAAAAATTGCCTACAGAAAAGTTAGATTAGTAGTAAAAGAAATTAGAAAATGACTCAGCTTGAATGGCAAAAACAAAATCATTAAATCATTATTATTTTGCTTCCCCCACCCTTTTTGGAGCATGAACCACTAGTGCACCTGGTCCTCTCTGTAGCAAGTCTGCACTAAACATTCACATGCTGCTGTTACAGCTGTGGTGTTTGAAGCAGTATGTTTTATTTGCTGAGGTTGCCAGCCTGTTATAACATGCCTGAGGTAGCAAGTCATTTTATGTGCCTCATCAGAGACCCCCTGGACACTACAAGTGGCAAGACACAATATGCCAGGCAAAAAACAGCACTCCACAATTTGAGGAACATCCTGTACAATAAATCTGTCTCTGAACACAACGAAAAGGGGTTCTGAAGTGTTACATCAAACCAATATTATTGTATGGAAGTGAGTCATGGACAATGAGCAAAAAAAAAAAAAAAGATGCAAAAAATCATAGGGGGCAAAAAAGGTGGGAATTTCTCAGAAGAATGTTAATAATCCCAAGGACAGCTAAAGTAACTAGCAAAGAATGCTTGAAAAGAGCTATTGAACAAATAAAAAATATGTGTATATATATATATATATATATATATATATATATA
The DNA here is from genome assembly GCA_024509875.1 of Oreohelix idahoensis. Lineage (NCBI taxonomy): Eukaryota > Metazoa > Mollusca > Gastropoda > Stylommatophora > Oreohelicidae > Oreohelix > Oreohelix idahoensis. The sequence continues at coordinate 260,737 of JAMPIV010007112.1, forward strand.
TATATATATATATATATATATATATACACGTACAGTAGAATCTTGATAAAGTCGAGCATCAATAATCTAAACGAGCCTGTATTGTTTTAATGCAAGGCCCAGACAGTTAAGAGTGTGCATGAGCTAAACGAAAGTGTGCACACTCTCGTGTTCATCTGGTCAGTTCATTAGGTTTGTGTTAGACTCGGAGCGATGGTCTTATTTTTACATGGTTTTACTTTGATTATACTTAAGCTGAGGTGTCTCCTTCTTCTTCTAGAATGAATCAGAAATTGTAAATAACTGAATCGAAGATTGTGATTTTTAACAGACTTTCAAAGGGAGAAAGATGGTCTTCATTACTTCAGATTGTACGATGCAGGAAAACCAGCCATAACAGATAATAAATATTTTATAAAGTTCTCATGGAAACTGCATTCTGATGATGGGTGTATACATGCAGGAGTATTCTCCATACCAGAGACTGATGGCTTTGTACATGCAACAAATTGACTAGTGTAAAAGGTTCTTTCTTCTTTATTTGTTTATTTCCCACTCTGTAAAGTGTCAGTCTGTATGCTCTGTAAGGAAGAGTGGTGTGTTGTTGAGATCAGGCATGCTCCAGTCTACCCAGCTGTAAATGGGTAACTCACCCTAGTCCTGAGTTAGGGAAGGCAAAGGCTCCAGGGGAAGCAGGCCCTAAACTTGGTCACTTCAACCGACGCAGGATGGTGTATGTATGGAGTAGAAGTGTAGAGTGTGATACCGCGAATGGTGTACTGTTCGTGTGCTGACCAATATAACCACTCATACACTTGTGTCTACAAGGCACCAATGCAGACTGCTGGAATCTTTGTTTACTCAATTTATTCAGACGTACACACTGGGACATACGAGTACATCATGGTATGTTGACATATCAACTTGTAGGTATACATAGCAGATCTGAAGTCATGACACATTCAGAAATAATGGGCAGTACATCAAAAGTTCAATGTCATGATACATTATGGCCGCATCCCCTATCTGACTAAACGCGTCAGTGAAGGCAGATCGGTAAATAACTAAAGTTACTTGACGTCCATAGTTTTGTAGTATATATCATGAAACCACGAAAGGGGGGTTTCTAGCAAGATTGAGATCTCCCTGTCACTGTCCGATAACACTGACAAACAACATTTTTCTTTCTTATATAAGAATAAGTGTTCTTAGGTCAGTTTCTTGCGCTGATTTCAAATTTGAAATCCGTTTATCTCTATCACATCGGGTTCTTAAGATATTTGTGAATAAATATATTTTTGGGAAACCGTTATTTGCTCCGTTTCATTTTTACTATATAACTTATTAAAAATTAATAAAATGCAAAATAATTCTACTTCTTATACTGCTAAAAGATGCATGACATATGTTACGCTATTTTTCAAATAGTTACTGTATTTTGAAATAATTCTGAGCAAAATATGGCTTCTAGAAGTTGTAGAAATTCGGCTGATCTGTTCTGTTACGTGTGCAGATATTGTACTGATCGTGTTCACCAGAAAAACTTTACACCATTACTAAAGAAAGCATATGAACTTTATTTCGATTCGAAAGTTGATGATGCAAATAAATCATGGAAGCCAAATGCAGTTTGTTCGACTTGTGCAAGTACATTGGCAGGTTGGTTACGAAAATCGCCGAAGCATAAGTCGATGCCTTTTGGAGTGCCAGTAATATGGCGTGAACCGACAAATCACGCTATTGATTGTTACTTCTGCTTGATAAATATCCATGGTTTCACTTTTAAAACTAGAAAGTCGGTGGTTTATCCAAATATTGAATCGGTTTCGAAACCAGTGCCTCATGATTCAATCATGTGTCCGATCCCAGTTCCACCAGAACAATATCCATTGGATGTGAATGAACCATCAGAAAGTGATAGTTTACCTGTTTACCAAAGAACACGCAGAATTACTCGGTTCGCGACTCAAAGAATGGATTCTTTTAGCACCCAATACTCCGATATCTAAATTTCGTCATAGACACAGAGAACTTGTTCAATACTTTGAGATGGATGATGATATTTGCTATTGCAAAGATGTAAATGGTCTAATGGTGCACCTCAGTCATGAGCACATAGTCAACGACTTTTCATCGACTCTTCCAAGACTAGTCTAAAAGCCGTGTTATTGCATAACGGAAATTTATTTTCATCAATTCCAGTCACCTACTCTGTTCATATGAAAGAAACTTATGACAATATGGCTATACTTTTGGCAAAAGTAAAGTACAATGACTACCAATGGTGGATTTGTGGAGACCTAAAGGTCATTGCAATTCTCATGGGCATGCAGACTGGGTATACTAAATTTTGTTGCTTCCTATGTGAATGGGACAGCCGCAACATACAGGAACATTATGCAAGAAAGGTGTGGCCTATCAGGGATTGTATGCAGCTCAGGCATTAAAATGTAATACACAAGCCATTAGTTAACAAAGACAGCATCATTTTACCACGGCTACATATAAAGTTGGGGCTCATGAAGAATTTCGTAAAAGCGTTAGATAAAACGAGCAAAGCTTTCACTTATCTTCAAGAAAAGTTTCCACAAGTTAGCGATGCAAAGATAAAGGAAGGTATCTTTGTAGGATCTCAGATTAGGAAAGTTATAGCAGACAAACAATTCGAGAACTTGTTACATGGTAGTGAACTTCGCGCATGGATGGCATTCAAATTGATCGTCGATAACTTTCTGGGAAATCACAAATCTGTCGACTATGTGCATATTATTAAGCAGTGCATAGATGCATACAGAATTATGGGCTGTAACATGTCCCTCAAAATCCATTTGCTCGATTTGCATCTTGACTTTTTCCCTGACAACCTTGGCGAAGTCAGCGATGAACGTGGAGAACGATTCCATCAAGATATCACTGTAATGGAGTGATGTTATCAAGGACGGTGGAGTGTGACCATGCTTGCCGATTATTGTTGAATGCTTCATCGCGATGTACCACATGCCATTCACCGACGAAAGTCGACTGCAAAGAAATTCATGCCTACATAACTGTTATACTTCTTGTACGAATGATGTTGTAATACTGTATGCGTTGTTAAAAAACTTCAATCGCATATTTCTAGAGATCCTGACCTGATAGAGAAAAACGATTTGCAGATTTAAAAACTATGCATTAAAATTGACCAGAAAAACATAGAAATGTTAGAGAAAGAAAAAAAAATATTTTTTTTGTTAGCCAGTGTAATAGGATAAATAATCCGTTCTCTTGGCAGTGATCAAAACATATGATGACCGAAATCTAACATGGCCGCCTCCCTGAGTTGTCGTTCACTCATTCATAGGAAGGAGAATATAAGCCAGAGTTAATTTATAATGGATATATAAATGATTTCATAAATGTTTCCATACAGCTCTACGGTGATCAGGTTAATTCACGTAGCCATAACCGCTGTAGGAAAGTCTGTCATCTTCGTCGATACAAAACACGACCCTAGCGATACGAAGCACAATGTTCCATCTAGGTCGAATCGACATGAGATCATCAAAATAGGGTCTGGCAATACATGGAGTCCGAATTATACATTGTACCGTACCTTAGGAGAGTCTCTAACATAAACTATAGTAGAGATACCATCTCCTTTAGAAGAAAACCACTTCATGAATCATATTTCCTTAAGAATCTACCAGCCCTTTGAAAAGTGCGTACCCGCCATTATCACGGTACATCGGAACTCATCACGACTTGTCAAGACAACTCATACTTCCGCTAGACCGGAATAATAAGAATCTAGTCCCGCCTACCCATCCAAAATATACAATATAGGACTGATTCTACTTGTACTAATAATATGTAATACATATGAATTCAGGCCATAAACATAATAAGCAAATTAATCTATTTTCTGGCCCTAAAAATAAGTACAAATATAAGAGCAATATCCGTGCACCGGATCAATATCAAGAACGATTACTCCTATAATCAAAAGTGTGAATCAAACATGGATTATCTCGCTTTCCCCATAGACAGCATTCTCATACACAAATGAATGAATGTCTATATTTTTCCCATATTAAATAGCCATATCGATTTTTGTAATATGTGCGTCAAAATATGCACGCAACAGATTACCACACCCCTCGGGAAAAAAAATGGTACATTTTTTTTTTTTGAAACACATCTAGGAGCAACATACAATAGGCTCACAACGCACCAATAACAATGCGCAGATGATAAGCATAAGTTTTATGACCTTAGAGAAGGTACTTCTCTAAGTATTAATATTTCCAGAGAGGTGTCACCAACGCATACTACAATATTAGCAATGACACAATTTCCACATTAGTTTATACATCAATTTCATCTAAGATATCTTAACATCATGATCATCAAAGACGAAAAACATTGAAAGATCAGCGGTGAATAAATATCAATGAACCGCTAAGTAGTGTTACAATCAATATATGATATATTACATATGTGTACACATTTCAACATAGAAACAACTGTATCAAAGTTGTATAACAGTTATGAATCATGTGGGCATCTAGACAAAATATCTGCCATCACATTTTCTGACCCACGGATAGCTCGCATGGAAAAATGAAATGGCTGTAGAGCAATCGCGTATCGCGTTGATCTCGCGCTCTTCAGATTTTTACTCTGAATAGCCGTAAGAGCTTTCTGGTCAGTTTCCACAATGAAATGCGCGCCCAGAAGAAATCTTTGCAGTTTAAGGATTGACCAAACCATAGCCAATAATTCACGGTCTAGGACCGAGTAATTCTTCTCTGCGGCATTTAATTTCCGAGAAATATACATCACAGGATGCAGAGTTCCAGAGTACTCTTGCATTAGTGCCGCTCCAATCCCGGTGGATGAAGCGTCACTACGAAGAATAAATGTCTTATCCTTAGAAGGCAATACTAGGATAGGTGAAGTAGAAAACATAGTTTTAACCTTATCCAAACAGGATTGACATTCTTGAGTCCAATGGACTACATTAGGAGACCCTTTCTTTAGCAAGGAAGAAAGAGGTGACATAATGGAGGACAGATTCGGAATGAATCGTCCGTAAAATTGTATTAGACCTAAGAGACTTCGCACTTGCTTTTTAGTCTTAGGAATAGAAATGTTAAGTATCTTACTTGTATTATGGTCTTCTGTTTTTAGGAACCCATGACCAACACGGTGTCCTAAGAAAGATATTTCGCTAAAACCAATACATGCTTTCGATGGTTTCGCTGTCAGGTTATGCTCGCGTAAGATAGACAATAGTTCATTTATACCATTATAGTGATCGTTCCAAGTATCACTGAAAAGACAGATGTCATCAAGATACGCAATGACATCTGAGCGATGAGATAGGATTCGACGCATCATGCGTACAAATGTTGCAGGGGCGTTCATAAGACCGAAAGGCATGAAATTCCATTGGAATAGACCCCTTGGCGTCGAAAAAGCAGTAAACGGTTTGGCGTGTTCGGATAATGGAACTTGCCAATATCCCTTAGACAAATCGAGTTTAGTAAAGAAATGAGAATTCGATAGTCTCGTAAGTAGCTCTTCTAGCAAAGGCATAGGTTCAGCATCAAATTTAGTCACTTGGTTCAATTTGCGATAATCCACGCAAAGACGTATGTTATTGTCTTTTTTTCGTACTATAACCATCGGCGAAGAATATGCTGATGTGGATGGTTCAATAATTTTTAACTCTATCATCTCATCTAACTCTTTCTCTACCTGTGCTTGAAAATGTATCGGGATAGGATACGGTCTGACTCTTATAGGACTATGGTCAGTAAGAATAATGTCATGTTGAATGACATCAGTTTGACCAGGAATGTCAGTAAGGACATCCTGAAATTGTTCTAACATAGTAGAAACTTGTTTCTGCTCTCCTGGAGATAATTCTGGAGAAATTGCAACATCTTTCCATGATTCATTAGAGTGAAGAGGAATCAGTGGAAAAGGTAAATTTACATCCGAGAAACTCGTTTCCTCATCCTGTATTACTGACAGAGATGAGTACTGTCCATGTTGGACTGGAAAATCGTCCGTTGCCTGGAAAACAGGTTGTAAATAATCAGGACGTTCATGGAATTCCGTGAGCATGTTGATGTGGAAGGTTTTACGCTTCCCGTCAATATCGACGATATAGTCAACATCGGAAACTTTTGATATTATATCGTACGGACCTTTCCAAGAAATGAGAAGTCTATTTTCCCTACAAGGTAGCAAGACAAATGCTTTGTCACCTGGACAAAGTTGTCGCAAACATCTCTTTTTATTGGCAAATTCCCTTGCCTTCTGTTTCGCAAATTCAGAAGAAGCAGTTGCCAACTTGCATGCTTCAATAATCTTGTGTCTAAGTGCGATGACATATTCATAAGAGGATTTTGTGTCATCGACAATATTATCAGCAGTTATAAGATCATGAAGTAAGGACATAGGACCTCGCGGTTTCGCGCCAAAGACAAGTTCAAAGGGAGAAAATCCTGTATGTTCGTTGGCGACCTCTCTATATGCAAAGAGAGCCGCGGGTAAAACCCTATCCCAATCCTGAGGATGATCTTCTGTTATCTTACCTAGTAGGTTTTTCAGAGTTCTATTCAAACGTTCCACCATCCCATTGGACATAGGATGATAAATACTACTCAGCGATCTCTCTATCTTCAGAGTCGACATTACTTGAGACATGGTATCCGATATGAGTTGGGTACCATGGTCGGATAATATTTCTGCTGGAAACCCCAGACGAGAAAATATTAACCAAAGAGCATCTGCGACATCAGCAGTAGTTATGCTCTTTAGAGGAACAGCCTCCGGCCAACGTGTGCACATATCAACACACGTCAAAATAAATTGGTGTCCTTTAGCAGACTTTATCTTAAATGGACCAATGATGTCTATCGCCATTTTTTGAAATGGCCGAATGGGAATGTCTGCAGCCTGAATAGGTGCATCATGGCGTGGACCTCTGGATTTAATCTCTTGACATACTTTACAAGATCGACAATAGATTCGTATGTCCTTATTCACAGCAGGCCAAAAGAAAGATTGAAGAACTCTAGCTTTAGTACGGGAAAAACCCATATGTCCAGCACACTGCGAATCATGAGCGTGCTGTAAGATTTTAACTCTCATATTTTTAGGCACAAGGATTTGAGAATGAATGGACTTAGCGGAGTCTTGTACCATACGTACAAGTACGCCATTCTTCATCGTAATCCAAGATTTACGATTTGTATCCTTATTCGGATCACCTTTTGTTGCCAGAGTAAAGAATTTCTTTAGAGTAGGATCATCTTCCTGCTGTTTGATAAAGGAATCGTGGGAAATCTCCAAGGGATCATCTTGGATCTGCGCATCATTATCTTCAGAATGTGAAGATTGTGGCATATTAAGAGCTTGAGCCCTAGTGATTACTGCATTAGCAGATTGCATATTAACATTTTCCCAATTAGAAATTTGCTGTGGAGTGCATTCTTTCACTCCATGAATGCGACCGATGATAAGATCAGCGATCGGATTCGGCAAGAGACATGCTTGCACCTCTCCTGTAAAGAAAGGCGTAGCAATATTGATAATGGCAGTGGAGTACTTCTCCAATGTGCCACCAAATGTTACACATTTGACTATATTGCCTGTAGCTCGAGAAGGATTTACGAGTGATTGCCTCACTCCAATGGTAGTGCACCCCGAATCGAAAAGAATTGATACCGGAGTACCATCTATTAGGCCCCTATTAAAGACAAGAGCACCCCTTCCATTATGCGCAATTGACGCATGGAGAGCGGGAAGCGGGTGACCGCAGCTTAAAGTAGAAACTGTGGTTGGATCGAATAATGTTTTGCAATGCAAAACACTCAGATGCTCTAGCAAAATCGAAAGCGGAATTTGCTACACTATTGGAGTCTTTTTTATCATTATTCTGATTATCCGTGTCGTGGAACTCCTGTTGTGCAGAGTTAGCCTGGTAATACGATTTACCATGTCTTTTGTGTTGTGATCTACCTCGGTTATAATTGTCTCTATAATTATTATTGCCTCTGTTATAACCCCTATTTGGGTTTGAATCATAATATTCATGATCATAATCATCACGCTCATTATATTGAGTATCCCTGTAATATTGTTTCTTTTGTCTCCATGAAGCACTTGGGTAGTTCCTATAGCTACTCCCCTTTCGAGAATTTCTAACATTATGGGTACCCCTCGCGTGTCGAGGACTATCAGCCCGATTCCAGTTCTTCAAAGAAGAACCCTGATTTGAGTGGTTATCTTGGTTTTGATATTTATTCCAATTAACTTTTTTATCAAATTTATTTTTAGCTCCTTGGAATTTGTGTGAGTAATTCTGATTATATTCTGTTGCCGAAGCAACTGGCATACTCTCTTTAATGTTAGAGTTACTAAGAATCATGTCAGGGTGTGCCGTGGCATACTGGTCACAATATTCTTCCATTTGCTTTAATGTACTAGGTTTACGCTCATGTAAGAACTCTAGGAATGATTTATTTACAGAAGACATGACCTTGTCTCTTAGCAATAAATCCGTAAGACCATCAAATGTTTTCTCTGTTTTGGATAATTCAATCCATCGTGAAAGTGTAATTCGTGCTTTTGAGATGAATTCTGAGAATTCTACACCTACCTCAGGTCTCATTGTTTTAAACAAAAGACGATAGCCTTCCTCAGACAGCTGATATCTCTTTATCAAAGCTGCCCTAACAGCATCATAATTATCTTTGTCGGCCTCTTCAACAAAATATAACTTACTCAGAGACTCCCCTTTTAGATTTTCAGACAACTGATTCACATACTGTGATTTGTCAACATTATGAGATCGACAAGCCCGTTCAAATCTAGAAAGCCAAAATGTTATGTCATCACTGGTAGGGTTAAACGCTGGTACCTTGACCTTGTACACAAAGGGTTTACCATTACCACCAGATGCCTGATTAACATTACTCATACATGTCAATTTTAATTTCTCTAATTCAAACTCATGTTCTCTTATTGCTTTTCTCTCTTCAGCTTCTCTATCTAATCTTCTCTGTTCTGCAGCAGCTTCTAATTTTTTCTGTTCTGCAGCAGCAGCAACTTCTAATTTTTTCTGTTCTGCAGCAGCTTCTAATTTTTTTCTGTTCTGCAGCAGCAGCAACTTCTAATTTTTTCTGTTCTGCAGCAGCTTCTAATTTTTTCTGTTCTGCAGCAGCAACTTCTAATTTTTTCTGTTCTGCAGCAGCTTCTAATTTTTTCTGTTCTGCATCAGCTTCTAATTTCTTCTGTTCTGCATCAAATCTCCTTTCCTCCACTTGCATCTGCAATTTCTTAAGTTCAGCAGCAGTATCAGCTTCTTTTTCTAATCTTTTTTTCTTCAGCTAGAGCTTTCCTTTCTTCTGCAGCAGCTTTTTTTTCTTCTATTTGAAGTTTTCTCTCCTCAGCCGCAGCTTTTTTTTCCTCAGCAGCAGCTTTTCTCTCTTCAGCAGCAGCAGCAATTTTTTTTCTCTTCTGCAGCTAATGCTTTGTCATATTGAGCAACAGCCCATTGTTCTAAGTCTTTTCCAGTCTTATCAAGAGATTTTCCTTGTGCAATAAAATAATCTAATGTAGACATATTGTCTTCTTAAATCAGAAACCTGAAAAAGTAAATAAATTACCCTCTTTCACGTTAATGGGAGACAAGTCTATACCATAGACTTAGTCTTAGTCCAAACTTGTATGGTTTATAATAACCAATGATAACTTGAGTACCTATGGACAACAATAACTGTATCTCAAATACTGTGGGAGACAAGCCTTACAAAGGTCTTGTATATCTCAATGTAATCAAAGATCACTTGGGTACCTGTGGAAAATAATCATAAAGTACTGATCTGTACTATACTATCAGTGTATACCACTATAACTCCTATGTCATATGTCAACTAAAGACATTACAAAGGACAAACAAGAAAAGACAATATGAACACATTTGCAGAGATCAAATTAAATTAAATAGGAGAAATGAAAAAAATGATCACAGAAACCGTGATGATAACTGCAATAATATAACAAGACAAATAACGCCACAGTGTATAAACATAAGGGTTTAAAGAACTGAAATGAAAGGAAAGATGAGACCTACAATTATACAAACAAATCAAACAAAAATTAAGAACAGAAAAAAATGTTACAAATACAAATATGAAACAGTCGTCACAACTAACCAAATATTTGCAAACTATGTTGCATGCAAATTTCAATTAAGAAATTGCTCCCTATCGAACGCCAGAACAAGACCAATATCACTCGGTATTTCCTGTTCTAGTCACCTCCCATCCAGGCCCGCAACATATAAACACCTACACATATAAACAAATAACATGTAAGCATAAATAGCATATAGCATACAATATAATTTATGTCATGAATGGAATGTGTTGCAGGTATGGTGTTGTAAAGCAGGCACAGTTTATTTTAATTCTAATAACTTGCCACTTTATTGAGTAATAGATTTAATTCTAAACTATTACACTGTCAATTTTTCTCTTTTGAGCATATGAAGATCCAACGATGAACTATGCACTTTATGTTCAACAACACTGTGATTCTTCTGTACGTTGAGAAATGTCAACAATACTGCTCCAGATATTTTCTACACTTGATACCACTGTCCTGTGTAATACTGTCTGTACAGCGAAAAACTGTCAACAAGCGCTGACCTAGATACAGCATCCTATCGGTAATACAGGTCAAGCTGACATCGACTGTATAGCTGTCCTACTGGTGTTGATGTGGTCAAACAAATGTTCTTTTAGCTGTAAACTGTGATTCTCAACACAAAACTGCGTAAGCTGGACCCAGGAATCTGGCTCGCCACTGTAAAAGGTTCTTTCTTCTTTATTTGTTTATTTCCCACTCTGTAAAGTGTCAGTCTGTATGCTCTGTAAGGAAGAGTGGTGTGTTGTTGAGATCAGGCATGCTCCAGTCTACCCAGCTGTAAATGGGTAACTCACCCTAGTCCTGAGTTAGGGAAGGCAAAGGCTCCAGGGGAAGCAGGCCCTAAACTTGGTCACTTCAACCGACGCAGGATGGTGTATGTATGGAGTAGAAGTGTAGAGTGTGATACCGCGAATGGTGTACTGTTCGTGTGCTGACCAATATAACCACTCATACACTTGTGTCTACAAGGCACCAATGCAGACTGCTGGAATCTTTGTTTACTCAATTTATTCAGACGTACACACTGGGACATACGAGTACATCATGGTATGTTGACATATCAACTTGTAGGTATACATAGCAGATCTGAAGTCATGACACATTCAGAAATAATGGGCAGTACATCAAAAGTTCAATGTCATGATACATTATGGCCGCATCCCCTATCTGACTAAACGCGTCAGTGAAGGCAGATCGGTAAATAACTAAAGTTACTTGACGTCCATAGTTTTTGTAGTATATATCATGAAACCACGAAAGGGGGGTTTCTAGCAAGATTGAGATCTCCCTGTCACTGTCCGATAATAGGATAAATAATCTGTTCTCTTGGCAGTGATCAAAACATATGATGACCGAAATCTAACATGGCCGCCTCCCTGAGTTGTCGTTCACTCATTCATAGGAAGGAGAATATAAGCCAGAGTTAATTTATAATGGATATATAAATGATTTCATAAATGTTTCCATACAGCTCTACGGTGATCAGGTTAATTCACGTAGCCATAACCGCTGTAGGAAAGTCTGTCATCTTCGTCGATACAAAACACGACCCTAGCGATACGAAGCACAATGTTCCATCTAGGTCGAATCGACATGAGATCATCAAAATAGGGTCTGGCAATACATGGAGTCCGAATTATACATTGTACCGTACCTTAGGAGAGTCTCTAACATAAACTATAGTAGAGATACCATCTCCTTTAGAAGAAAACCACTTCATGAATCATATTTCCTTAAGAATCTACCAGCCCTTTGAAAAGTGCGTACCCGCCATTATCACGGTACATCGGAACTCATCACGACTTGTCAAGACAACTCATACTTCCGCTAGACCGGAATAATAAGAATCTAGTCCCGCCTACCCATCCAAAATATACAATATAGGACTGATTCTACTTGTACTAATAATATGTAATACATATGAATTCAGGCCATAAACATAATAAGCAAATTAATCTATTTTCTGGCCCTAAAAATAAGTACAAATATAAGAGCAATATCCGTGCGCCGGATCAATATCAAGAACGATTACTCCTATAATCAAAAGTGTGAATCAAACATGGATTATCTCGCTTTCCCCATAGACAGCATTCTCATACACAAATGAATGAATGTCTATATTTTTCCCATATTAAATAGCCATATCGATTTTTGTAATATGTGCGTCAAAATATGCACGCAACAACTAGCAAATCAAGATCAAATTCTCTTGCTGAAAAGAGTGAGAGACCTGGCAACAAAGAGATGAATTTTTTAAAATGAAGCTGTTGAAATTTTCATTTGTTCTGTTACCAATAAATAGAAAGACAGCTCAGTGTTTATTACTAGACCCTTATTCATATCATCAACATACCAGGTTTGTTACTTGACAACAGACAGTACTTTTTATATGTTTAAAAATCTGAACACATCAGAAATCCAAACTACCCCCATTCCAGTTTGGATTATCAAGGTTCTAATATAATAATAAATGTACAGAGAAGAAAATCAACCTTCGTCGGACATGTGACAAGACTAGTAACATTCACAAATACTATGACCATAGCAAGAATGGAAGGAAAGAGAAGTATAGGAAGACAAGGATAAAAGATAATGAATACCTTGACACGACCAAGGAAGAGATCAACAACAACAACAACAACAACAACAACAACAACAACAGTGACTGATGGAGAGAATGTTAAAAATGGAGATTTGTGGAGGGGCAGGAATAGTACACCTCTAGGCATGGCTCCTGACTTGACTTGATTTTAACTATATAATTGTCATTGTACATATATTTATCTGTGCATTTATTATAAACATAGATAAATATTTATGACATATACTGTATGTATTTGTCAGGCCTCATGTTGTTGCTGGGGGTCTTATGAGATAAAGAAAGAATAGCAACACTACTCTGTCAGGCATGTCATACAAGGCTAACTAATATGGGGGGGGGGGGGGGCGGGCTGGCAACCTCATTATGTCAAACCTGTTGCCACAGAAACCCCTTCTGCTAAAGCATGTCAATGCTTTTTTGCCAATTTCCATTAGATGAAAGCTCACAGAAAGATCTCCATGCTCTGTAGGGAGCAAAAAAGAAAGTTGGGGGGGTGTATTGGTTGTCAACTTGTTTCCTTGAAAATGATGGTAGAATGTAAGCATGAAGTAAGAATATTTACAATTGGGTTACACTTTCTTACTTTGTTTTTGCTGCAGTGCCACAACCATGGAAGAGATAGAAGTTATCATCCAAAGCATCCTTCCATCAAATGAACCTCAGGGTCAATTCCACCTTCGTGTCTCTCTGGACGCCACTGTAGGAAGTCTGCTAAAACAGCTTTGCAGAGAGGCTGGAACATCTGTGAAACCAGACTACTGCTTGCGAACTAAAGACCTTGACATTCTTAACAGGGCAGACACACTTGCTCAAAGTGGATTGCATGATGGGGCATTTCTTCACTGGACTAGTGAAAGTAATGGTCATTACAAGTATAAATGTTTGTGTGAAAACATGAATGCATACATGCCAAGTAGTACAGGTTACCTGTAATCTGTACAGATTTGTCTGTTTTCATATCTGTACGGCCGTACATATTTTCCATAGATGTTTTCACCTAATTATTAACCCTTTACAATTTGGTTTGGCCAAAAACGCTGGTGTGCAAAGTCTACCATCCAAAATTGAGAGTGGGAACACTGTTTTGTGAGGCCTGATTATTTCCAGTACGAGAGAAGCTTTCGTTTTTTTTTAATCGATCGATATTTTGATTTTTCACGATATTTTTTTTTTAAGTCATGGCTTTTCCATCGTTGGAATTAGCTTTGGGAGCTGAGAGGTACCTTGTATTTGATCAGGGGCCTGATTTAGACTCCGGCAATGACGAAAGTGAATCTAGGGAAAGAATTAGGACTATTAAAATTGATGACAGATCAAACGTAGGAGGTAGTCTATACAACATAGTTTAGTTAAAATGTGTTACTTTGTAGGAAACCCACAACCTAAACACATACTAGATCTAGTTTATCTGGTCACGGATTTGAGACATGATGGCTTCACAGCAAAAGTCATAGTGGAGATTATTAAAGGGCCTAAACACTTGGCCGACAGAGGAAACCCTTATTATGATCAGACTGCCTCCTGTTGTAACTGTGATATTGTCATACAATTTCAATCCTTTTCTACAGAAGTACCAATTTATGAAAGTCTGTAATAACTTGTCAAAATACAAATGTGCATATGTACTTACATTTTTTGGGCAGCGAGGAATAGCAGCACTTCTTCTACCATGCACATTGTTGATTTGTCCCACCCTGCACATTGTTGATTCGTCCCACCCTGCACATTGTTGATTTGTCCCACCATGCATATTGTTGATTCATCCTGCTGTGCATATTGTTGATTCGTCCCACCACGCACATTGTTGATTTGTCCCACCCTGCACATTGTTGATTCGTCCCACCACGCACATTGTTGATTTGTCCCACCCTGCACATTGTTGATAAGTCCCACCAAGCACATTGTTGATTCGTCCCACCCTGCACATTGTTGATTTGTCCCACCCTGCACATTGTTGATTCGTCCCACCCTGCACATTGTTGATTTGTCCCACCCTGCACATTGTTGATTTGTCCCACCATGCATATTGTTGATTCATCCCTCCGTGCTTATTGTTGATTTGTCCCGCCGTGCACATTGTTGATTCATCCCACCATGCACATTGTTGATTTGTGCTACCATGCACATTGTTGATTTGTCCCACCAAGCACATTGTTGATTTGTCCCACCAAGCACATTGTTGATTTGTCCTGCTGTGCACATTGTTGATTCATCCCACCATGCACATTGTTGACGTGTCCCACCATGCACATTGTTGATTTGTCCCACCAAGCACATTGTTGATTTGTCCTGCTGTGCACATTTTTGATTTGTCCCACCAAGCACATTGTTGATTTGTCCTGCTGTGCACGTTGTTGATTCATCCCATCATGCACATTGTTGATTTGTCCCACCAAGCACATTGTTGATTTGTCCCACCAAGCACATTGTTGATTTGTCCCACCAAGCACATTGTTGATTTGTCCTGCTGTGCACATTGTTGATTCATCCCACCATGCACATTGTTGACGTGTCCCACCATGCACATTGTTGATTTGTCCCACCAAGCACATTGTTGATTTGTCCTGCTGTGCACATTGTTGATTTGTCCCACCAAGCACATTGTTGATTTGTCCTGCTGTGCACGTTGTTGATTCATCCCATCATGCACATTGTTGATTTGTCCCACCAAGCACATTGTTGATTTGTCCCACCAAGCACATTGTTGATTTGTCCTTGTGTGCACATTGTTGATAAGTCCCACCAAGCACATTGTTGATTTGTCCTGCTGTGCACATTGT
Organism: Oreohelix idahoensis; assembly: GCA_024509875.1. Classification (NCBI taxonomy): domain Eukaryota; kingdom Metazoa; phylum Mollusca; class Gastropoda; order Stylommatophora; family Oreohelicidae; genus Oreohelix; species Oreohelix idahoensis. Next base: position 276,304 of record JAMPIV010007112.1, read on the forward strand.
TGATTCATCCCACCATGCACATTGTTGATTTGTCCCACCAAGCATATTGTTGATTTGTTCAATCATCACCCTTCAACTCCCCAAGGAGTATAGGTCTTCAACAAACTCTCCAAGTCTTCCTGTCACATGTAATCAAGGTCTGTCTAAGTCTTCCTGTCACGTGTAATCATGGTCTGTCCAAGTCTTCCTGTCACATGTAATCATGGTCTGTCCAAGTCTTCCTGTCACATGTAATCAAGGTCTGTCCAAGTCTTCCTGTCACATGTAATCATGGTCTGTCCAAGTCTTCCTGTCACATGTAATCAAGGTCTGTCCAAGTCTTCCTGTCACATGTAATCATGGTCTGTCCAAGTCTTCCTGTCACATGTAAACAAGGTCTGTCCAAGTCTTCCTGTCACATGTAATCATGGTCTGTCCAAGTCATCCTGTCACATGTAATCAAGGTCTGTCCAAGTCTTCCTGTCACATGTAAACAAGGTCTGTCCAAGTCTTCCTGTCTAATGTAATCAAAGTCTGTCCAAGTCTTCCTGTCACATGAAATCAAGGTCTGTCCAAATCTTCCTGTCACATGTAATCAAGGTCTGTCCAAGTCTTCCTGTCACATGTAATCAAGGTCTGTCCAAGTCTTCCTGTCACATGTAATCAAGGTCTGTCCAAGTCTTCCTGTCACATGTAATCAAGGTCTGTCCAAGTCTTCCTGTCACATGTAATCAAGGTCTGTCCAAGTCTTCCTGTCACATGTAATCAAGGTCTGTCTAAGTCTTCCTGTCACATGTAATCAAGGTCTGTCCAAGTCTTCCTGTCACATGTAATCAAGGTCTGTCCAAGTCTTCCTGTCACGTGTAATCATGGTCTGTCCAAGTCTTCCTGTCACATGTAATCATGGTCTGTCCAAGTCTTCCTGTCACATGTAATCATGGTCTGTCCAAGTCTTCCTGTCACATGTAATCATGGTCTGTCCAAGTCTTCCTGTCACATGTAATCAAGGTCTGTCCAAGTCTTCCTGTCACATGTAATCAAGGTCTGTCCAAGTCTTCCTGTCACATGTAATCAAGGTCTGTCCAAGTCTTCCTGTCACATGTAATCAAGGTCTGTCCAAGTCTTCCTGTCACATGTAATCAAGGTCTGTCCAAGTCTTCCTGTCACATGTAATCAAGTTCTGTCCAAGTCTTCCTGTCACATGTAATCAAGTTCTGTCCGAGTCTTCCTGTCACATGTAATCAAGGTCTGTCCGAGTCTTCCTGTCACATGTAATCAAGGTCTGTCCAAGTCTTCCTGTCACATGTAATCAAGGTCTGTCCAAGTCATCCTGTCACATGTAATCAAGGTCTGTCCAAGTCTTCCTGTCACATGTAATCAAGGTCTGTCCAAGTCTTCCTGTCACATGTAATCATGGTCTGTCCAAGTCTTCCTGTCACATGTAATCATGGTCTGTCCAAGTCTTCCTGTCACATGTAATCAAGGTCTGTCCAAGTCTTCCTGTCACATGTAATCATGGTCTGTCCAAGTCTTCCTGTCACATGTAATCAAGGTCTGTCCAAGTCTTCCTGTCACATGTAATCAAGGTCTGTCCAAGTCTTCCTGTCACATGTAATCAAGGTCTGTCCAAGTCTTCCTGTCACATGTAATCAAGGTCTGTCCAAGTCTTCCTGTCACATGTAATCAAGGTCTGTCCAAGTCTTCCTGTCACATGTAATCAAGGTCTGTCCAAGTCTTCCTGTCACATGTAATCAAGGTCTGTCCAAGTCTTCCTGTCACATGTAATCAAGGTCTGTCCAAGTCTTCCTGTCACATGTAATCAAGGTCTGTCCAAGTCTTCCTGTCACATGTAATCAAGTTCTGTCCAAGTCTTCCTGTCACATGTAATCATGGTCTGTCCAAGTCTTCCTGTCACATGTAATCAAGGTCTGTCCGAGTCTTCCTGTCACATGTAATCAAGGTCTGTCCGAGTCTTCCTGTCACATGTAATCAAGGTCTGTCCAAGTCATCCTGTCACATGTAATCAAGGTCTGTCCAAGTCTTCCTGTCACATGTAATCAAGGTCTGTCCAAGTCTTCCTGTCACATGTAATCATGGTCTGTCCAAGTCTTCCTGTCACATGTAATCATGGTCTGTCCAAGTCTTCCTGTCACATGTAATCAAGGTCTGTCCAAGTCTTCCAGTCACATGTAATCATGGTCTTCCAAGTCTTCCTGTCACATGTAATCAAGGTCTGTCCAAGTCTTCCTGTCACATGTAATCAAGGTCTGTCCAAGTCTTCCTGTCACATGTAATCATGGTCTTTCTATGTCTTCTTCATCCCTGTCATGTCTGTCTCCAGTTCTCTACTCCGTGTCTTCTTTGGTCTCTGTCTGCCTGGGGATTTCTGTCTTACCCTGGGGATTCCAGAACAAGGACTGCCTGGTAATACTGTCAACAAGCTTCCTTAACCTGTGTTCTGTTCATTGCCAGCATCTTCTTCTCATCTCTTGTTCCACTGTTCTTGCCATCAGTTCCACATTAGTTGTTACTGACTACTAAGAACTGCCATGCATGGAAGTATCTACTTCATCAGATAAAGCAAGTTACAACATAAACCACCATAACAAGAAAATTATGAGTATTTTGGCACAGGTATCTTCAAGGGGACAAATGACAGGTGGTCTCATAGTTATTAACTCCTTCCACTCCAAGAGTCATATGGTGCGCCATGATGCAGTTCATTATTCCCCCAAAAGCCGCCTAGTACTCCCGCTTGGTTATAGCCTATCTGTCTTTAACACAGTACACAACAAATGCATTCATTGTGTACAAGACTTAAAAACTTGAATATAATCTTCAGCCAATTTACGCTGATTTTATAAATATTATGACATATTTTGTCATAGGCATATTTGTGTACTGCTCATGTAAAACATCACCCATGGATTAAAAACAATGGCACCCATTTTGGTGCCTGGGTAAAACTTAAAAACTGCATGGGACAGAAAGAGTTAAGCAACAACAACAAAAAACAAGAATATAATACTTCCATAAACTTTTTTCTCTTCAGAGCTGTTTCAAATTAGAGACGGTTTTTAACATGAACACAATTGCTGAATCATCTTGCCATCGTTTAAAGAATTTTTCTAAGTGTCCAGTCATCTAATAATTTTAGATGATTTTTAAAGTGAACAATTGCTGAATCATCTTGTAATCTGTTTGTATGATTTTCATAACGAACATTCTGTAATCGTTGCAATGATTTTAAAATGAAGAATAACTGAATAATAATTGATTCATTTAGATTATTTTTTAAAGTGAACAATTGCTGAATCAGCTTGTAATCCTGTAGATGATTGTTAAAGTGAATGATTGCTCAATCATCTTGAAATCGTTTATTGACAATTGCAATTTTAGCACATAAATTTCATAACAGTATTCATTTCAGGTGTGGACACAGTGACTGAAGGCAAGGGCAACATTTTTTGGTTCATTGCTGTGGCCAGCTTTGTTGTCGGTGTTGTGGGACTTGTGACCATCTGCATTATTAGATTTAGTAATGCAGTTACTGTACAAGAGGTAGGTCTTGCGTACAGTTCCAGTGCTAGACTATTTTGTGCCCTTGGCAAGGTTAACTGCTTGCGTATGTAAGTTTTTATAAGTCTGAGCTTTGATGATGGTTCATATTTCTGGCGATCACAGTATTGCTGTGATCACAGTATTGTATCAAATTATTTTCCGAACCAAGACGCTCAAACACCACCTTTAATACATGATAGAGAAAGACAATGTCGCCAGTTCAAGATTTGTGTTGACAAGTTGTCAAGACTACAAGACGAACAGGTATGTTGTGTTAGATACAGAGACAATAGACAGTAGCTAGGGGCAACGTGGAACAAATGACTATTGATACAAATAAACAGCCCTGGTAATTAGACCAGTCTTATATAGAAAGATACCTCAACTAGTTCCACCAGACCTACGGGCCTTATCAAGGGTTAGGAATCCAGAAGAAATAGAACAGTAGATGAGCTAGTAATCTTAGAGACAGCGTCAGACTATATATAAGAGAAAAATGATGGAGTGAGAGAAGATTTATTTCAAAAGTTGCCTATGAACATTTTATGTATTATGAGATGGCCGGCCTCAGTGGAAGGTTGGGCATGAATTATGATTTCAGCGGATTTGATGACTAGCTGTAAATAAACATCATCTTTGTTGTTCACCGCTGGTTGAGTGCAGTACTCTTAGCCAGATGTTCTCCATCCCATCATATGTGTGTCGTGTGGGGGAGTAAGGTTTGCTATAGGTCTCATTTAAAAAAAATGAGAAATGCCTGCAACCAAGCCAACCGTACCTTCACGCGTGGTCCAGTTCTTGGACCCGGTGCTCCCTGTTTCTACCAACACGGATATTGCGAATGGCGAGTTCTGGCGCCAACAAACCAGACCCCCAGAGTCTACTGGGGTAAAACACTAGGCTATGGGGGAGGTAACCCTACAGAAACCTCTGGCAGAGCAAGTCCTCCATCAGATGCGGCTGATGCTGGGCCCACTGGCGCGTGGACACGTCCCGATCCCCATCGAGACTTGCCCGGGGAGCCCACCCTGGCTCAAAAAAGCAGAGAAGGCCACTCTCCAAACCTCTGATGTCTTGCGGGCAGTGTTAGGATGTGCAAGAACATGGACAGGAAGACTCCACAACTTCCCCACTGAAGACACGCCCACGACGACCGTTGCCTCAATTGGCTCTGTGTGGTGTACCCGGAAACGGGGCCTCCCAGTACTGAGGCACAGTTAAGTCCCCGATGTCACTTATCGGTGCAGAGTTGAGAGAGATGGCTGAGCATCACAATCCCCCCTGTGTTGCAGCATGTTGAGAACCCAGCATTGCACACTAAGCTTGGGGGGAGCACATGGGCACCAGACTTAATACTGGCTCTTGACTGGATGGCCGCATGCAGGAGATTTCTACAATGGAGAGATGGCAGGTGGTGGGTATCTGGTAGTGGCTCTGTGCAGGACGTGAGGATTCCTTGGGAGAGCCCAGAACCAGAGCACAGCATTGTGCAAGCTCTGCATAGTTGGAGAGCCCCCCTGGATGATGGGGAATGCACAGTATGCCACCCCACCTATCCCCAACTGCTAACTTAGAACCAGAAGTGGGGTCCTCTGTAAGCGTGCAAGGCCAGGATAAAATGCCTGGGAAAGAGACTGGAGCTCAGAACTCCCTAACTCAAAAGTTGCAGGATGGCAGAAAAGCCACAGGAAAGACAGGTCTATTTTGAAGATAATGCAACCATATTTTCACCATACGAGCTCGGACGCCGCCTCGGTAAACAAGGTCCGCGCAGAGCAGTGACACCCCCAGGCTGCTTGCGAATAGTCTACTACTGGGAACATAAACAGATTAGGGATGAGCCCACTCTCCTGTTGAAGAGGTGCTAAAGTCGTAGATACTGGGCCAGAAGGCGCACCGGAAACCACAGTATCACGCAACTCGCTTTTTTCTGTGGATGAGTACACCGTCAAATAAATCTCGTACTGGTGCTCGCCCTGTGGAGCTCCACCAGGCAGGTGCAGTGCCGGGCTCTGAGCCTCGACAGAGCCCACCCTCAGCTACTGGAGGACCCTCTAGACCGTCTTGTGGAGTCAGCAGACGACGGAGGAGAACTACAGACCGAAACAAAACAGAAAAAGAGAAACCCAGAGTGCCACTTGTCATGATGCACTGGAATGCAGAGGGAGTGAACAGCAAGCAGGCTGGATACAGCAAAAAGACAGAGCTGGAAAACATCTTGTATGAGAAGCAAGTCAGTGTTTGCTGTATCCAAGAGACTCACTTGAAAGCAGATCAAACCTTTAAAATAAGGGGATATCAATACTTCAGATCCGACAGACAAGATAGACGAAAAGGAGGAGTACTTACTCTTGTAAGGAATAACATTCATGCGCACGAAAGGAAAACCTACATGGACGGAGCAGAATATCAGCTGTTGCAGCTAAAGGTAGACAAGATGGAAATAGAACTCCTGAACTATTACTGTCCAAACAACAAACTTTTTTTTTTTTTTTTTTTTTTATTAATGTGTTTGCTACTTCATTTTGTAGCACGCCCCTTTCAACCATCTACCATGTACATGGATTTGTTGGTTATATCAGGACGTGTTTCTTTTATTGTAATATGTTTTTGTTTGTATTTGTTTTATATTATATTATCTCTAGTCGGTATTTTTCCTTTTGTAGTTATAGTTCAACATGGTTTTTTAAAAAAATTCCAATATATGCTATTTTCTAAGTTAGTATGTTTTTGATTTTTACTGGATGGTTTATTTGGTTAATCTGTATGTTTCTGGGGCGAGTCTTTCACCAGTTTGGACTACTGGTTCAATTCCTTATTTGATTTTTATATGTTAGCTTTAGTTTTTGTAATATAGTGTTTTATTAACTTTTGCATTTCTGAAGGGCTCTTTGTGCCTATGAGATTTTCTACACTCATTTCTACCTTGTGGTTACTACAGTATGTCTTAATGTTTTGCCTCTGTTGGTCATATTTTTTGCAGTCCACTAGAAAGTGCCTAATTGTGTTTGGTTCTTGACACTCTTCACATGTGGGTTCCTCTATCATGAAATATCCAGTTCCCAGCTTGAGTCTCAGCAATTTTTTATTAATTGGTATTTTTAGTTCATCTTTTATTTGACATTTTTTGCTTGGTTTTTTAAGGATTTTATATGAGTGTCTTGCTTTTTTACTTAGGTCCCATGCTGTTATCCATTCTTTAGTTATTTTTTGAGCAATTAAGCTCTTAATTTCAAACTTCCCTAAGCCTACTTCAATTTGGTTATGGCTAGTTCTCCCCCCTTTGGCTTCTTTGTCTGCTAGCTCATTTCCTGCTATCCCCACATGTGATGGTATCCATGTTAGTGTTGCACTGCATCCTATATTTTGTAGATATGTATTAACCTGTAGTATTTCCTCTATAATGTCTGGCCTGCTGCCTTCTGTTCTGTTTCTGATTGCTAGTACTGATGATAGGGAATCTGTGAGAATGGTTACTTTTTTTGGTGGATTTTCTGCAGCTATTTCTAAAGCTTTTAGGATTGCCACTAATTCTGCTGTAAAGATAGATGTATTACTTGTTACTTTGTATCTTTTATAAATTTTTAGTTTTGGTATTGCTATTCCTGCTCCTAATTGTCCTTCTTCATCTTTGGACCCATCTGTATATATAGTTAGGCTATTATTTGTATACCGTTCTATGTACTCTAGTGTTTTACTTTTTGCTGAGATTATGTCGTTAGATTTATTTATGATCTTTGATAAGTGGGAGTCAGTTTCTGGCACTTTTAATTCCCATGGTGGGATCTTTGCTTTATACAGAGCACTACTGTTTATCGCAACAAACACCTGAGTCTCAGCTCTATAAAGGTACCAGCCACCAACTTTATAGCAGTTGGAGACTTTAATAGCCACTCCCAGAGCTGGGGCTATAACCATCTAGATCACAGAGGTGAAGAGGTTGAAACATGGCAAGATGATCACTCCCTAATCCTAGTCAATAATGCCACAGATACTCCTACCTTCTACTCCAGAGGATGGCACACAACTTCAACACCAGATCTTGCCTTTGCCACCCCAGATATAGCTGGATCTATTAGTAGAGAAGTAGGAGACCAACTAGGGGGAAGCGACCATCGCCCAATCTTTCTTACTGTCCAGAGTGTAACTCTCAGTACAGGCCCAGCCATTACAAGATGGAACTACAAAAAAGCCAACTGGGGTTTGTTCAGGCATCAGGTGAACACGCTGCTGTCTGCCCTCAAGGTACAGAACAGAGACATTAATGAAGTGGTAAAAGACTTCAACAGATGCATACTACAAGCTGCAAAAGAAACCATTCCCAAAGGATGCCGGTGTAACTACACACCATACTGGTCCAGCACACTCCAAGAACATCAGGAAGCTATGGACAGGGCTAGAAAGGACGCAGAGTCTCAGCCTTCACTTGAAACTCACAACAAATGGAAAAAGGCTGTAGCAGAGTTTCAGAGAACAAAGTTAGAAGAAAAACGGAAAAGCTGGAGAACTAAAACGGCATCGCTGAACCTTGAGAAAGACGGCAGGAAACTTTGGAGATTAGTCAAGTCTCTAAATGAAGAGCGTTCCTCACCTAGGTAGACTATCACATTGGATGAAGGTGGCAAACTTTTCAGAGGAAAACAAGCTGCAGACCTGTTTGCTAGAAGATACAGTTCAGAAAGCAACTTACCCATTAACATAGACCATCAGAGAGAGATAAGAAAAGAAATACTGGCAGCCATGGGACAGACAGATACTCCTGCCCCAATGAGGGAACCCATCACACTAGGAGAACTACAGAACGCTATTTCCAAGCTTAAGTTTCAAAAGTCACCCGGCCCAGACAAAATCAGCAACGAAATGCTAGTAAATCTGAGCTCAGCAGCAAAGACAAAACTGCTTGAGATATTCAACCACAGCTGGTTGAAAGGAACGGTACCCCAAGTATGGAGAGAAGCCATCACAATACCCATACTAAAGAAAGGGAAATGTAAGACCGAGGCTGCAAGTTACCGGCCAATCAGTCTCACAAGCTGTGTTGGGAAGACTATGGAGCGAATAGTCAACCACAGATTGAAATGGTATTTAGAGTCTGAGCAGATCCTGGTGCCGGAACAAGCTGGATTTAGAGAATGCTACAGTATAGAAGACCCAGTTACTTACTTGTCTCAAGCAGTAGAAGATGCCTTCCAGGAGAAGAAAAAGGTCCTAACGATCTGGGTCGACTTCAAGAGAATTCCAGTGTGTGTATAAAGGAATCACACATTCATGCACTGTGTTGAGATCTTCCTTGTGGGATCTAAGGGAAGAAACCGGAGTACTGATGGAGTTGTCCTTGTGCAATGAAGATAGTCCTTCAAACCAAACCACATTCTCGCATACATCAGCACATTGTGAAAAAGGAAAAAAAAACTTTCTTGCACACTTCTATAGCAGTAAACATCTTATAGCATTTAACAAATATTTGTACAGGAGTATATCTGCTCCCACTTGCATACATTTTTTTTATTCTAAACAAATGACATCGTGAATGGGGGTGGGGGACATGGAGAAAGGAATCAGACTTAGACATGGTGATAAAGGTGTGGGAAGACCTTGAACAGATGGCACAGGTAGGAAGTCTTGGCATGTACTCATTGAAGACCTGGTACTCTGTAACATCTGAAAAGCACTGAATGAATAACCTAAGTTGTTCCTAAAAATGTCTCTTGAAATTCAGGAAACTTATCTTGGTTTCCAAAAAGTCTTTGAAGATTTTGTAAGTCTATTTGAAAAACATGTTTGAATGTCAGCTTTGCCTGAATGTTTATTGTTGTCAAAATTCCTAGTTCATTCAATAGAAACTTGTTGATAGCATTACCAGGCAGTCCTTGTTCTGGAATCCCCAGGGTAAGAGAGGTAGAGGGGGAGCACATGGAGAAGAGAACTGATGAAGAAAGCATGGAAAGACCTTGACCTGACGGCACAGGACAGGAAGACTTGGCATAAGTTTTATTGAATGCCTGTGATCCTTGGGGAACTGAAAAGTGATGATGATTGTAAACATGAATAAAAGTGATAACACAATGTTGAGGTCACAAACATTGAAGATGTGTCATGACGATGAGATGTCCAATAAATGATTCTATTTGAAGATGTGTCATGACGATGAGATGTCCAATAAATGATTCTATTTGAAGATGTGTCATGATGATGAGATGTCCAATAAATGATTCTATTTGAAGATGTGTCATGATGATGAGATGTCCAATAAATGATTCTATTTGAAGATGTGTCATGACGATGAGATGTCCAATAAATGATTCTACTTGAAAATGTGTCATGATGATGAGATGTCCAATAAATGATTCTATTTGAAGATGTGTCATGACGATGAGATGTCCAATAAATGATTCTATTTGAAGATGTGTCATGATGATGAGATGTCCAATAAATGATTCTATTTGAAGATGTGTCATGATGATGAGATGTCCAATAAATGATTCTATTTGAAGATGTGTCATGACGATGAGATGTCCAATAAATGATTCTATTTGAAGATGTGTCATGACGATGAGATGTCCAATAAATGATTCTATTTGAAGATGTGTCATGACGATGAGATGTCCAATAAATGATTCTATTTGAAGATGTGTCATGATGATGAGATGTCCAATAAATGATTCTATTTGAAGATGTGTCATGACGATGAGATGTCCAATAAATGATTCTATTTGAAGATGTGTCATGACGATGAGATGTCCAATAAATGATTCTATTGCAGTTTGCCATTGTGTTTGATGCTGGCTCAACTCATACCTCAATGTATATTTACAAATGGGACGGCTGCAAGACTAACGGGACAGCCGTAGCCACACAGTTTGGCAAGAGTTGCACAGTTGGCGGTAGGTGTATGCAGTCAATTTTAGTTAAGTCCAAAAGCATCAGACTTACTCTTGTAACTTCATCTATAAAGTATGACCTTAACATTCTGTCTTTACAGTAAAGATCATTCCTTCCTTTGCCCTGTAACCTAAGTGGCTGTTGTGGCACCATGTTTGTGTTCATTCATTCATTACCTTTCAGCTCCCCATGGAGCATAGACCTTCCTATCCTGTGCCATCAGCTCGAGGTCATTCCACGTCTTTCATTTCTGTCCAGTTCTCTTCTCCATTTGTTTTTCAGTTTCCTTCTACTTCCCTTACCCTAGGAATTCCAGAACAAGGGCTGACTTGTAATGCTATCAACATGTTTCCACATTGGTTCTGTTCAATACTTTATTATGTGTTGTAATGTTAATCTTAATATAGTTGTATGGAATATATATATACTGTATATTCATGTCTGCCAGTCCAAACATACTTTTTCTTCACTAATTAAATGACTCAGTAGCTTTGAGAAAAGAAATGTTCATAAATTAAACTGTTACAAATAAATATGTATTTGTACATAGTATTATAAGTAACAGCAGCTAGGTTAAAAAAAAAAGACATACTTACTGGTTGTATTAATATTGCAGCATATCATTTCTGGTACACAGCATAGATCATGTTATGCTGGATAGAGGTGATTGGCTCAGCCTGTTGTGATCGTGGTGAGAAATCTGGATAGGGCTTTTCTGCTAGAGTAAAGGACAGCATTGTCGCTGAACATAGCATGGCTTACATGATAACAACCTCCAGCATGAGAATGAAGGTAGAGGCAGCTACTGCAGCCTTAAGGTGGATGTCTGAGGCTTCATTAACAAGGGCAGTTATTGTATCAGACAATGTTTCAGAAGGTCCAAAGAGGATGACTGTGGCATGAATGGAAAACCTCCATAGAAGCCTCAAATCTTCAAGAACTGGTGTGGATCTACTGTCCTGGTCATGCAGGGGGTATTCGGCAATGAAAGAGCTGACAGACTAGCTTCATGAGCACCATAGAAGGTGCATTGGATATAGATAAGGGAGAGATACTGAGGGCAGTTAGTGATCTCATGTTAGAGAATGACACTGAAATCAATGAATCATCAAGGCTAAGATTGCTGGAATTTGGCAGTGATGAACGAATGAGAGGATGCATCCTGCGTGTAAACAAACAATGCACAAGAGGAACTGAGCACCTATGGTTTTCCCTGGAGTGCATGATGTTCAGACCTACATTAACAATAACAAATTATTTCTTCACTCCTGTTCAACAAATTGTATGAAACAAACGTCAAGATAAAGAGAACTGAATGTAATCTTAGTAAATAAAATGCCTTTATCGCTTAACATTATAGCTGAGTGTGAAATCTGGAATGTTCATCACATGGTTTGTTTTATGTACATGCAATGGATACAAGTGAATATATACAAATTTATACTTGTGGATTGTCTTTTCACTTACCTTAAAGTTGTATGTACATCCAATAAATACAAGTGAATATATACAATTTTAAGCTTGAGTATTGTCCTTTCACTTACCATTAAGTTTTATGTACATCCAATGGATACAAGTGAATAAATACAAATTTAAACTTGGGGATTATCTTTTTACTTACCATAAAGTTTTATTTAAAGGACGGAGTCATGTCCCTTTATTTGTAAATAGTACAGTTGAAAGCTGGCATTTTGTTTCTCGGCAGATCGTGGAATTTCTGAATTTAATAATGACCCACAAAAAGCTGGAGAATCCTTCCAGTCTTGTATTGATAAAGCAGCAGCTGCTATACCTGCATCCCAGCACTCAAATTCCCCCATATACCTCGGTGCAACTGCAGGAATGAGATTACTGAGGTAAGTATACTTGAATATTCTTTTGTACCAAACAGCCGTTGTGTTTTTATTTTTAAACTATTATACTAAAGGAGCCAGAAGAAGAGTAAAAAATAGAAACACTTCACCCTACCAGACATGTTGTACAAGATGGCTAAGGAGGATCTGTCAGCTTTTTCATTGCAGTGTACCCCTGCATGACCACCCCATCCTGTTGATTGTTATTATTGAACAGAATCAACATCTTAGCACTCCAGGCAAACCCATAGGTGCTCAGTCTCCCTCAGTATATGTCAAAGAGTGTGAATGCTAACTGTTACTGTAGCTTGCTGGTTGTATACATGACAGATGCATCCTCTCATACGTCCATCTCTACTAGCCTTATGTTTGATGCCAAATTCCAACAGTATTGACCTTGATGATTCATCTGTTGCAGTATCATTCTCTAACAGGCAATCATTAATTGTTCTCAGTATCTCTCCCTTATTCACATCCAGTGTCCCCACTATGGGTGCTCTTGATGCTAGTCTGTCAGCTCTCCCATTACTGTGTACTTCTGCATGACCAGGACAGCAGATCCACACCAGCTCCTGCAGATTCGAAGCTTCTATGAATGTTTTCCATTCATGCCTTAGCCAACCCATATTGAACCTTTCAAAGCATGGACTGAGAGTCTGATACAATTACTACCTTTGTTACTGAAGTTTCAGTTAGCCATCTTAAGGTTGCAGTAGCTGCCTCTACCTCCATTCTCATACTGGAAGTTGTTATTTTGTAAGCCCCTCTGTGTTCGTAGACGATTCTGCAGAGAAGCGTCAACCTGATTTCTCACCACGGATCACAGATCCATCAATATACGCAAGGGCATTATTATCCCCGGCATGATCATGTATCAGCTAATTCATTTCCAGTTCTGCTTTCCCACTGCCCTGAGTTCTACACTCTCTGCCAAGGTTGATGATGACTTACTTACTTAGTCGTTCCCCTTCTACTGTGAGGTGTAGAGGTTTGGGAGACTATCCTATCGGCTGTCTTCCTCTTGGCCTGGTTCCATTCTAGTCCTCGGTCCTTCAAAGATTGTCTAATGTTGTCCTCCCAGCAGACTCTGGGGGTCTGGATCCCTGGCTCTTTGTTTCCCATGCTTGTCGTGGTAGCCGATCTTCTCCCATTCTGCAGACATGGCCAAACCATCTTAGTTGGGACTGTTCTACTTGGGTCTGCAGGGGGTGGGATTTTAGGCCTTGACGTATCGTCTAGTTGCGGACCATGTCTCTTCTTGTTACTTCAACCACCTTCCTCAGATACCTCATTTCTGAGGTTTGGATCTGGCTGTTATGGGTTGTAGTCATTGCCCATGACTCACATCCATATGTCAAGACTGGGACATAGGTGGAGCAGTATACAGCCATCTTCGTTTTCTTACCAACCTCTCTCTTGCTGAGGAATCCTCGATTTATGGCCTGAAAAAGTCTCCCAGCTGCTGCTTTTCGAGTGGCCAACTCTTCTTTGATGCCTCCCTTTCAGTCTATAATAGCTCCAAGGTATTTAAAGTGGTCGACCTGCTCCAGGACCTGTTCTCCCAGCTTAATCTGATGTCTTCTTTCTTCTCGTGATATCACCATGGATTTTGTTTTAGAGCTGCTTATGACCACCCCTCTCTTCTCCAGCTCTTCCTTCCAGACTTGCAGGTTGGATTGGAGATGTGCCTCTGATTTAGCAATCAGCGCAACATCATCAGCAAATGCCAGCTCTGAAATACAGACCTGTCTCATCTTCCAGTACCCCACTGAATACTTTCATTTTTCTCTCCTTACATGCCTTGATGACATCGTCCATGAGGAGTATGAAAAGATAAGGTGACAGGATATCACCTTGTCTTACACCAGTGGTGGTCCTGAACCCTTCTGACTTATGGTTTGCTGTCCTCACATAATTTCTGCAAGACTTACAGAAGCTCTGTATAGCATGAATCAGAGGTGCTGGAATGTTCTTCCTTGCCAAACAGTCCCAAAGTTTGCTCCGGGGGACCCTGTCAAACGCCTTTTCCAGATCTATGAAACAAAGATGGATCTCACTCTTATACTCAAGGGCCTTTTCACTCAGCTGTCTGAGTGTGAAGATTAAGTCTTGAGTACCTCGGTTTGCTTGGAATCTGCACTGGACCTCATCCAATTGTGGCTCAGCTGGTCTCTGCTCTAGGATTCTAGAGTAGATTTTACCAGGGACACTGAGAAGGGATATGCCTCTATGGTTTCCACATTGTCAGTTGTCACCCTTTTTGAAAATTGGTGTTATGATGGCAATCTCCCAATCCTTTGGTATGGTCTTGTTGCACCACGCTGCCTGTAGGACCCTTAAGAGTAATAGGTCGCCTGATGCTCCCATGTACTTAACCATTTCTGGTGTTATACCATCATCTTCACCATCATTGGTTTTCTCTTCTGTGCTAGTGGTTATCATTTCTGATGCTTCACCATGCTCACCATCCAGGAGTCTTGAGAAATATTCTTTCCATCGTTCCATTAGTTCCTTTGGGGTAGTAAGCAATTTGCCTTGCTTGTCCTTTATAAATTTGAGAGGGCATCGTTTTTCCTTCCTCATATTCTTTAGGGTCTTATAGAATAATTTCTGGTTTTCTTGCGCATCTTTTTCTAGCTTTTCTCCAAATTCTTCCCAGAACTTCTGTTTTGCTGCTAGCACCTTGTTCATTGCTTCTGTTCTGAGTGTCACATATTCTCTATATTTCTCCATTTGTCCTGTTGTGTTTTTAGCTCCCAAGTATTGTTTCCATGCCATTTTCTTCTCTCTTATTTTCTCTTTGACTTCCTCTGTCCACCAAGGTGTCCTCTTTCTCTTGTTCCCAAGTCGGACTTCACCACATGCTTCTGCAGCAGCTGTCTTTATGATGTCCTTGAATTTAAGCCAGAGTCTTTCCAAGTCATCAGGTTGTTCTTCTGTGTTGCTCGCCGCTGCAGCAATAAGCCCCTGATATCTGGTCTTAATTTCTGGCTCTCTCAGCTTGTAGGTCTTAATGCTCATTTCTCCTGTTCGTTTACCTAGTTTCTTGCGTGATGTTGGGCATTTCCTAGGTTAAGCAACTCTTTCAGTTGTTCTTTTGATTGTAAGCAGGTAGTGATCACTTCCAATCTCTGGCCCCCTCCAGACTCTAGCATCCCGGACATATTTGAATGAGCTCCTCCTAACAATGGCATAGTCGATCACTGACTTCTCATTCTTTGTTGATTCAAATCAAGTGTATGCATGTATGCGCTTATGGGGGAACTTTGTGTTTGTTGTGATCAGATTCTGCTCACTGCAGAATCTAAGGAGTTGCTTTCCATTGTCATTGAGAGTATCTTCTCCATATCTTCCGATAACTCCACCCCATCTAGCATGGTCATTTCCAACTCTGGCATTGAAATCTCCGAGCATGATAATTTCATCTAGGCAGTCATCCACTGTCCTTTGAAGTAGCTGGAAGAATTCCTCCTTGACCTCTGCTCTCTCATCCTCATTTGGCCCATACACTATGACCAGGTTGACTATGGTTTCTCCTTCTTTTAGTTTTACAACCATAATGCGCTCCGAGACAAAGTTCCATCCCTTGATACTATCTTTTTGGTTTTTGGCCACAATGCAACCCACGCCCCCTTTAGCTCTTTCAGATGTGGGTACACCACTGTAGAGCAGCGTGTTGCCATCGAGATCCATGACTCCTTGGCGTTTTTTCTTTGTTTCCGTTATAGCCAGGATTTCTAGTTTTCCTTTCCTCATCTCTTCCACCAGCTCCTCTTCTTTCTCATTTATACTTCTTGTGTTCCAAGTTCCATAAGTCATAGTCCGTTCCAGTTTGTCGCTTTTAGAATCAGTCCGGTTTTCTCTCTTGTGTTGATGATGACTTGCTGGTGGTTAATCCAGTTCTTATCTAACTTACTCCACTCTTCCCCTTTGAATATATTTTCAACTGTGGTCACCTGCTTGATCGTTGTCTCTGCTTGTGCCATCCATGACATCCCCCTCTTTATTCTTGCTCCCATCTTGTAAAAACTTGAGCAGCAACTTAGGATCAGAAACATGAGCAAGTTATCCAAAGCAAAAAATACAAGTAATTAGGTTGGAAGAAGGTCCTCCATCAGTTAGGATGTTATAGCAGTACTGAGAAAATTCAAGAAAGTCAAGACTGCTAGAAAATGAAGCAAAATGGAAGACCACTGTTCATTGATAAAACAAAAAAAAATCCATTAACTTTAATACAGAAAACATGAAGACTTGCAAGATATAATAGTTATTTATGAAGGGCAACTAATAGAACCATAGAAGATAAGATTTAGAGTATGGCAGAGTTACCCCTAGTCATTATTTCTCTTACGAGTACTGCCTAGAGATTGGATTGTGGAAACATCATCAACCAATCAGAAAGGACATTCAGTGAACCTTAAGAAAAGAGTTCAGTGATCTAACTCTTACTGGTTGTCTTGATCTTCTATCCATAATTGAAACCAGATCCAAGACAAAATGAGAACATTTGGATGAGAAGTCACAGTAAGTGGGTCTGGGAAGTCAACAGAAATAAAGTCCAGCACACAAATGAGAATTTTCAGATCAAATGTCAAAGCAGTCTTAATGTATGGCTCTGAAACATGGACAATAAAAAAAAATGACAGCCAAGAAGTTAGACTTTCATAAATGGGTGCTTGGACAGAGTAGAGAGATTAAAATCACATGGTAGGATTATCAATGTGCAATTATTCCAAGAGGCCCAGACAGATTACACATAAACAAAAGGTGAAGAAGATGTTGGCTTTGCATAGATGACACAAAGGAAACCTGCTGATAGCATAGCAAGACAGGTATTGTTGTGGAATCCCCTGGTGTAAAACAAATAAAGGTAGCCCTAACAAGAACATTGAGGAGGAAATGTCAGACAGGATTCATTAAACAACAGTGTAAGAGTTTGGACATTTGGCACAAGCCAGGACATTTTGGTGCAATCTGGATGAGGGCCCATGTTCTTAGTTTGAACTCGGTAAATACAATGTGTAAAGAATGGACGAGTTGTTCTTTAAGAGGATGGGTTCTTAAACAAGAAAAATATATTTGACCTGTGACCTGATGTGCAGTCAATGTTCAGAAATTGATAGGAAATTTACCTTTGCAGAGATGCAGTTTCTGGCACAAGGCAGATGTGTGGGGAAAAAAAATACTAAAAGAATGCAATTGTGGGAAACCAGTTAAAGCACTAGAGTGCAGC
Source organism: Oreohelix idahoensis (assembly GCA_024509875.1). Taxonomy (NCBI): domain Eukaryota; kingdom Metazoa; phylum Mollusca; class Gastropoda; order Stylommatophora; family Oreohelicidae; genus Oreohelix; species Oreohelix idahoensis. The sequence goes on from JAMPIV010007112.1 coordinate 293,812, forward strand.
CCCATTTCTGAAATCCCCAGTGTAAAGAGGACTATCAGGAGATCTAACAACACACGCAGAAGGGAGTCGGAGAAGGACATAAAATTGATAAAGAATAAGTACATGGAAAAACTACGAATGGGTGGCACAGGTCAGGAAGGCTCGGTGTGTCTTTGGTGAGGACCTGTGCTGTACAGTCAGCTGAAGGGTGTAAAAGATGGTGATATATGACATATCAAGACATCCAAATCTGCAGCAGAGTGACCCCAAAATGAGTATTTGAATTGCTGTCCCTTGCCTCCACGTTAATCAGACACTTTATTAGGTCAATGTATTGTCGTAGGATTACTGATGTTTTAAATTCTAAAAAACTTGTGAGCATGTCCATTGAAAGTACGCAATTCTGTTTTCTGCAGGACGATTACCACAGTAATGAGTCTTTATTTTTCTTTTTGGTAATCTGTCATTCCTAGATCAATTTGACATAAAGCAATTCAAATGAGGGCTTGTGGGATACAAAGTAATTCACATTGCTCGTGTATCAATTCCAGGGTTCGAGTATTAACAAAGGTCCTGAAACACCTCCACTCAGTGCGTTTTGTAAACAGGGAACCTTAAATTTCCTGGCCAACACTCACAATTGGCTAGCCGCACCAGAGCAGCCTAATACTCAATTTCTGCTAAGGTTCAGCAAGTTGAGATCCCAGCATTACACACAAAGTTTTGAGAGAATCACTGTCACGTCCCACAGAGAGCCACTCACCAGCTCCCCCTCACCTATAATCTATCCACAGAGAGCCACTCACCAGCTCCCCCTCACCTATAATCTATCCACAGATAGCCACTCACCAGCTCCCCCTCACCTCTAATCTATCCACAGACAGCCACTCACCAGCTCCCCCTCCACCTATAATCTATCCACAGAGAGCCACTCACCAGCACCCCCTCACCTATAATCTATCCACAGAGAGCCACTCACCAGCTCCCCTCACCTATAATCTATCCACAGAGAGCCACTCACCAGCTCCCCCTCACCTATAATCTATCCACAGAGAGCCACTCACCAGCTCCCCCTCACCTATAACCTATCCACAGAGAGCCACTCACCAGCTCCCCTTCACCTATAATCTATCCACAGAGAGCCACTCACCAGCTCCCCCTCACCTATAATCTATCCACAGAGAGCCACTCACCAGCTCCCCCTCACCTATAATCTATCCACAGAGAGCCACTCACCAGCTCCCCTCACCTATAATCTATCCACAGAGAGCCACTCACCAGTTCCCCCTCACCTATTATAATCTATCCACAGAGAGCCACTCACCAGCTCCCCCTCACCAGCTCCCCCTCACCTATAATCTAACCACAGAAGGTGGAGTTAAGATGGGCTGCAGTGTTGTTTCTTTCCTCCTTCCCCTTCCCGTGTCTCCCCCCCCCCCCCCCCCCCCCCCCCCCCCCCCCCCCCCCCCCACATAGTCTTTTTTCCCCTGCTAGCTTAATTTTAAATGTGCTGATCTTTTAAGCTTTTAATTGCATGCTGAGTCAGGATAAAATATCCAGGTGAGAAAATGGAACTCACAGTAGCGTACTAACAGGTGACAATCAGGAGAGGGATGCCATTGGAACTATTATGACATTATTGTATAGTTTTAAAAAATTGATTTGCGAGCATAATATATTTTTCTGTGAATGTTATTGGGTGTGCTAAAGGAAGGATCCGTGGCAGGTGCCAAATACTTTCAGCAGACCCTTGGGAACTTGTGGTTCAACTCAACAAGTTGTGGAATGGTAGAAAAGTCACAGGAAATCCCAGAGATGAGGGCTTGTACAGGTGTCCTCCGCTTTTCGAAGATCCGCTCTTTCGACGCTTTTCAATTATAACCAGAACCCATACATTCGACACGTGGTTCGCTCTTTCGACCTATTTCGTATGTTTCCAAGCTTTTGTTCATTTTACTGTGCTTTTGAATACATATAGTGTGTTATTTAGCTTTTGCACACATTCGCAAGTGATATATAGTGCATTATTTACATTTTTCGGCGGCCAAAATGCATTTGCAAGCTAAAAAAAAGACTGAGTTCCACTTTTTGACGATTTCCTCTTTTCGACAGTGCTCTGGTCCCTATCCTGTTGAATAAGCGGATGCCGCCTGTATTTTTTAAAATTTATTTCAGAAAGTTGAACGAAACTGCTAGTGAAGCCATCTTGGACTCTATTCGTGCAACATTCTCAGATTCCGCATTCAAGTTTTATCAGTCTCTGAAATCAGTCAGGATAATCAGTGGCTCAGAGGAAGGCACCTTTTCATGGATCAGCAGTAACTATATTACAAACGCCTTTAAAGTGGTGAGTCGGTGTTTAATTTAGTGAGGTTGTGTTTAAATCAGTGGAAAGGCAATCGCCACTTATTATCACCTTCGTCGATTTTCAAAAAGCCTTTGATAGTCTACACCGCCCATCATTGTGGAAGATACTTACAATCTATGGTTTTCCAACAAAATATGTGAATATAATCAAAGCGCTATATGACAATGCAAGATGTTGTGTTAGAACAAATAAAGGGAATACAGAATGGTTTACAGTAGAAACAGGGTGAAACAAGGCTGTATTATGTCACCACTACTTTTTGGAATAGCTATTGATTGGGTTATGAGAAACTATACCCACAATGAACAATTGGGTATAAAATGGACAAATGGAAAATTCCTGGGGGACCTGGATTTCGCAGATGATGTAGCATTCTTAAGTTCAACACCAAGACAATCCCAAGAAGCAATAAATAATTTGTGTCATCTCTCGGTTAAAATAGGTCTCCAAATAAATGCCTCTAAAACTAAAGCTATGAACTTTTCTAATGAGACCTTTGATATCATCTTGAACGGGGAAAAACTACAGAAAGTTGAAAGTTTCAATTATTTAGGCAGTAAAATGACTCAGGATGGTGACACAACAAGAGAAATCCATACTAGAATTGCTTTGGCAGCTAGCGCCTTCAATAGATTATCTAACATTTGGAAATTACGATCATTGAATATACATACCAAGCTTCGTCTGTTTAATTCAGATGTTATCTCAGTGTTAACATACGGCTGTGAGAGTTGGAAAATAACAAAATCATTGGAGAACAAGCTGAATACATTCGAGAACAAATGTCTTAGAAAACTCATGAACATCAGTTGGAAAGAATTCAAGACTAATCGACAAATAAGAGAAGACTCTAGGCAGAAATATGTCTCCGACTATATAAGGAAAAGACGATGGTCATATACCGGTCATGTCCTACAAATGCAAAACAACAGAATACCACTACAGGCGCTCACTTGGGTTCCTGAGGGTAAGAGGAAAAAAGGAAGACCAAAAGAAACACTCAGAAGAACAATAATAAGAGAAGGAAGAACATTGGGCCTAAATAATGTGCAAGAGCTAAGAGGAGTGGCGTCACAACGAACAACCTGGAGAGCACTGGTTTCTGCCTTATGCGCCGTGTTTGGTGCTTAAAGAATTCATTATTATTATTATTAATATGACTCATGTAGTTCCCTGGCTGCCATCAATGGTACCTATACCTTGTAGCGGTATGGCGGCTTGTGTACCCTGACAATCCCCAGAGCTATGCCAGTGAGAGATTTACTCCTGGTAGGTTCAACCACGCTGGACTGGTCTGCGTGGGTAGGGGTCAGACAAAAGCTTGTACTCTGGTCCTCCAGGTTGGGGGTTTTAGCACAAGGCTGACACCCCTGTCTATGTAAAAAAAAATCGCACGTTATGGAAACAACAATAAATGGAAAAACTTTGCTGCGGGACGGACATCCGGAGTCTCAGGCTCGTATGACTGACAGTGGTGAAAGCCCAAAGGAAGCCACTGGCATGAAAATGGATGCCCCGACCGCAAAACACGAAACCAGAATTGGTTTTTGGAACGTCAGAACTATGAATGAGGCAGGAAAGCTGAGACAAATCACAGCAGAGATGAGGAACTACAAGATACATATCCTGGGAATAAGCGAGAGCAGATGGACAGGTAAGGGGAGAATAAAAACAGCTACAGGGGAAACGGTACTTTATTCTGGCAGAGAGGATGGTCAGCACAACGAAGGTGTAGCCATTATCCTGAAGAAAGGAATGGAAAGGTCTTTACTGGAATGGAAACCCATCAACAACAGACTGATAAGAGCAAGGCTAAGAGGGAGGTTCATCAACACCACAATTATACAATGCTATGCACCAACAAATGACAGCGATGAAGAGATCAAGGACGAGTTCTATCAACAGGTACAAAAAGAAATGGAAACTACACCCAGGTACGATCTCATTATAGTAATGGGAGATCTAAATGCGAAAGTGGGAGCACACAATAATTATAACGAAAGAGTAATGGGAAAATGCGGCAGTGGAACAGCAAATGAGAATGGGGACAAATTAATAAGCTTCTGCAGTATTAACAACCTGGTCATTGGAGGAACACTTTTTCCACACAAGGAAGTGCACAAGTTAACATGGGAATCACCAAACGGACGAGACAGAAACCAGATAGATCACATAATGATCAATGGCAGGTGGAGACATGCACTACAAGACGTGAAAGTAAGAAGAGGCGCAGATGTGAGAAGTGATCATCACCTAGTAGTAGCAAGACTGAAAGTGAAACTCGGAGCTGCTGGACCAGTTGCAGTCAAACAGAAAAGATACAACATCACGAAAATGAAGGATCCCCTCACCAGAAAAGCTTTCGTGGTCGACGTAAAGAGACGATATGAGATTATCAAAAGCCAGGAAAGAACAGAGACTGATGATGTTGACCAGAGATTCAACACCATCTCAACAATATACAAGGAAAACAGCAAGTCATGCTTGGGATTCCAGGAAAGAAAGAGCCAAGACTGGATAACACCAGATACGCTAAACACCATAGCGAAGAGAAAAGAAATGAAAAGAAAGAAAACAGAAGCTAAGTCTCCCAGGTTAAAGGCAATATATAGTGAACAGTACAGTCAGCTGGACAAGGAAGTTAAATGTCAAACCCGTGCTAATAAAAGGACATTTCTGGATGACCTTGCAAGACAGGCAGAAGAGGCAGCACTGAGAAATGAACAAAGCACAGTATACAAAATAACTAAAATCATCAGTGGAAAACGAGGTGCAAACAATATTACATTAGTAAGAGATAAGCACGGAAATCTCATCACGACAGTAGAGGGACAGGAAACAAGATGGGCAGAGCATTTCAGAGAAACTCTGAATAAGGAACCACCAGAGACACAATTGAATGTTCCTGAGGCTGAAAATGATCTAGCTGTTAATACAGACATCCCACGAAAAGAAGAAATCATCACAGCAATCAAAGGGTTAAAGAATGGAAAAGCTCCTGGTCATGATAACTTAAATGCAGAGCTATTTAAGACAGACCCAGAGCTAGCAGCAGAACTATTAGAACCACTATTTGCACAAGTCTGGAAAACAGGGACAACACCAACAGAGTGGAGAAAAGGAATAATTGTCAAATTGCCCAAGAAGGGAGATCTTGCAGACTGCAATAATTGGAGAGGAATAACTCTTCTCTCAGTTCCCAGCAAAATACTAGGCAGGATAATTATACAGAGAATCTCAAAAGCAGTAGACCACAAACTGAGGAAAGAACAAGCAGGATTTAGAAAGAACAGAAGATGTGTAGATCATATATTTACCCTCAGGAACATTATAGAGCAGTGCTCAGAATGGCAAAGACAGCTGTACATTAATTTCGTTGATTTTGAAAAGGCTTTTGACAGTATACATAGGGACAGTTTATGGAAAATACTGAGGGCTTATGGAATTCCAAGCTGCATAGTGTCAATCATAAAAAGCCTTTATGCCAACTTTACGTGTAGCATTGGGCAGAGCAACCTAACCTTTGAAGTGAAGACAGGAGTATGACAGGGATGCCCCTTATCAACCACTCTATTTTTAACAGTCATAGACTGGGTGATACGCCAGACAACAGAGGGCAATCCAAGAGGAATAAGATGGATTACATTTTCTACATTGGAAGATCTGGAATATACAGATGACATTGCACTGCTAGCACATTCACATCAACATATCCAGGAAAAAAACGGATAGACTTAATAAGTATAGCCAGCAGGTGGGCTTGAACATCAACCTAAAGAAGACAGAGGTCATGACGCTCAATGTGAGCAACCCTGAGCCCATATCAGTAAGGAATCAGCAACTGGAACAGACAGATGCCTTCACATACCTAGGATGCATAGTAACACTAGATGGCGGAGCAAGCAGAGACATCAACAACAGAATGAACAAAGCAAGAACAGCCTTTTTTAGTCTAAACAACATCTGGAAGTCCTCTCAGTACAGCACAAGCACAAAATTAGGATTATATCAGAGCTGTGTGCTTTCTGTGCTTCTCTATGGTGCGGAGAGCTGGAGAGTTACAGAGAAGGAAATGTTGAAATGGTCCTCTTTTCACACAACATACCTAAGAAAAATTCTCCGAATCTTTTGGCCGAATACCATCACCAACCAAGATCTGCTTACTCGGAGCAAGCAAGAGGACATGCACACCATCATAGCTGGCAGACGCTGGAGCTGGGTTGGCCATGTACTCAGAAGAGACCCCGATGCCATCACAAGAACAGCTATTCTATGGACCCCTGAAGGAAAACGAAAGAGAGGCCGACCAAAAACAACTTGGCGGAGGACTGTGGAGGCTGAGATGCAAAGAATGAACCAGAGTTGGGGCACTGTACGAAGGATGGCCGCCGACCGAGCAAAGTGGAATCAATTTGTTGTTGCCCTACAAGACGCCACCAGGCGTAATGGCCACTGACTGCTTTGACGGTCGGCAGCTAAGGATCAAAGAAGAAGTTCCCTGAGTCTCTGTCTCCTTACTATGACTTACGTAGTTACCTGAGTCTCTGTCTCCTTACTATGACTCATGTAGTTCCCTGAGTCTCTGTCTCCTTACTATGACTCATGTAGTTCCCTGAGTCTCTGTCTCCTTAATATGACTCCTGTAGTTCCCTGAGTCTCTGTCTCCTTACTATGACTCATGTAGTTCCCAAAGTCTCTGTCTCCTTACTATGGCTCCTGTAGTTCCCTGAGTCTCCGTCTCCTTACTATGACTCATGTAGTTCCCTGAGTCTCTGTAAAGAAAGTCTCTGTCTCCTTACTATGACTCATGTAGTTCCCTGAGTCTCTGTCTCCTTACTATGACTCATGTAGTTCCCTGAGTCTCTGTAAAGAAAGTCTCTGTCTCCTTTCTATGGCTCCTGTAGTTCCCTGAGTCTCTGTCTCCTTACTATGACTCATGTAGTTCCCTGAGTCTCTGTAAAGAAAGTCTCTGTCTCCTTACTATGACTCATGTAGTTCCCTGAGTCTCTGTAAAGAAAGTCTCTGTCTCCTCACTGTGACTCATGTAGTTCCCTGAGTCTCTGTAAAGAAAGTCTCTGTCTCCTTACTATGACTCATGTAGTTCCCTGAGTCTCTGAAAAGAAAGTCTCTGTCTCCTTACTATGGCTCATGTAGTTCCCCGAGTTTGTGAGGAGACAAAGAATAGGTTCACTGCTGCCTCATGCATGTCATGATGCTATTAAAATGAGATTATGCATTGGGCTGGCAACCTCATCATGTCAAACAAATTGATACAGAAATCATCAGTTCATGAATGCTTTAGTGCAATCTTCCTGGCAAAGGGGACCAGCTGAAGTAATGATGGCATGCTCTGTAAGGAGCCAGCAAGATGTTAAAAGTAATTTGTGTGTAGGTAATAAAATATAGGTAGTGGATATTATAGAAAGTTGGTGTAGTCAGTTTTTTAGTTGACATAATGAGTTGTTGGTTACTACAGTGCAGGGGTTCCCAGCCCGGGGTACAATGGCCATGTTAAGATCTATATTACCCTCTTGAAATATTCCCTCTCCACATGTAAGCCTACCTTGTCGTGGTTGGAGAGCTTGAGCGCCCCAATGATCCCGGGAGCTATGCCGGCGGGAGTTTTACTCCTGGCAGGGTCACCCAAGCCGGACAGGTCCTGGGTGAGGGGCAGACTAAATGGGCTGAGGAGTGGGTGGAACCCTATAGGTGTAGATGCAGAACCCACCGGCGAGTGGTACATGCTCTGGTCTGCACCAATCCACCCCCACTTCATGGGTTAAATGCTTTCTTGCCTCATTCTTCACTGTTTGTCGTCTATCGGGAGTAGTTTGGGACCCCATACAGTGTAGGCGCAGTGCCCACCGGCGAGTGGACCATACTCTGGCCAGCATCAACCCAAACCCCAGGCATGGGTTAAAATCCTGGGTAGATGAAGCTCGTAAGCCTTGGAAGGCAGTTCGTCTAGGAGAAGGAAAACTCTGATCTCAAACCACCTGCTGCCTTGCAGGTAGGCTGGGGACAGTCAAGGGCTAAGGAACGCAACCCTACAGAAACGCTTGTTGAAATCGGATGCACTGGGCTACATGCTCAACGAAACAGTGCAACGTACTTCGCCTAATGAAGATGTCACGAATACAATTTAAGCGTTGTGGTGCTCGTCCCGTGGAGTCCCGCCAGGCGGCGAGAGTGCCGGACCCCCCACCTCGAAGGGGTCCAACCAGTACTACTGGTGGTCACCTTCCCCTGAATTGTGGAGTCAAGGTACAGAGGGAAAGGGCAAAAGCTATTGACCAAACACCAAGAACACTCAACATTCTGCAGTGGAATGCAGAAGGAGTTCTGAACAAAAAAGTCCCCCTAAAAAACCGCCTTTATGAGGATCAAATAGATGTGGCTTGCATCCAAGAAACGCATCTAAACAGCAACCACAGATTCTCAATAAGAGGATACCAGGCTTTCCGACTCGATCGAGAAGGACACAAAGGAGGTGTGCTATTACTTACCCGAAACTCAATACCAAGTAGCGAGGTATCTGTGAACTTCAACGACCAATCGGAAATTGTAGGGGTTGACATTAAAATAAAGGACACGAACATGCTTATCTACAATTTGTATGGCCCACCGAGCAAAGACCTGTCACTTGAAAGTATGGAAATAAAGAGCTCAAACTGCATTGTGGTCGGAGACTTCAACAGCCACTCGGAAAGATGGGGATATCTGGATACAGACAGTAGAGGAGAGGAAGTGGAGGACTGGGAGATAGACACAAATCTTCACCTTATCAACAGGCCAGATGATAAACCCAGTTTCTACTCTAGAAGATGGCACACCACTTCCACTCCAGACCTAGCTTTTGCCACAGGGGACATATTTCACAAAATTGACCGACAGGTACTTGGCCATAGCAGGCAGCGACCACAGACCAATAAAGCTAGTGGTTAATATGGAGTATGTTCCCCATGAAGTGAAACCATTGCCCCGATGGAATTACAAAAGAGCTGACTGGGACAGTTTTGCAGTGCTGACTGACAGCCTTTGCGAAACCATAAACACACGAAACAACAGCATGAAAAATATGGTTGAAAGCTTTAATAGAACAATACTTCAAGCAGCTATTGAGACTATTCCGAGAGGGGCAAGAAAAAACTATAAACCATACTGGAATGAAGATCTGCAAAAACTTGAAGATGAGGTAGCACAAGCCAGAGACAAGGCAGAAACAGAACAAACAACTGAGGCAAACATCTTGCTCAAAGCAACCACTGCAAAGTACAGAAGAACATTAAACCAAACAACACGAGACTGCTGGAAGCAAACAACAGAAAATCTCAACCTAGATAAAGAAGGGAACAAGCTATGGAAACTAGTTAGAGCTTTGAACAACGAAGAACCTTACAAAAATCACATCACAATCAAACAAGGTGAAAATATGCTCTCAGGAAAAAAAAGCTGCAAATGCACTCATGGAACACTATGCTGGTGCAAACCACATTGATGTCCCTATAGACAGAAGAAAGGCCATCATTGATGAACAAAGGAATCATGATAACAAAAAGCTTGCACCAGAAGAACACATGATGGCAAAGTTAACAATGCAAGAATTAGAAGAGGCAATGAGGGCGCTAAAGAAAAAGAAGTCACCCGGAAAAGATGGGATAACCAATGAAATGCTAACAGGCCTAGGAACAAAGGCAAAAAAGAAGCTTCTGGCCATCCTAAACTGCAGCTGGAAAAGAGGAATAGTACCACAGGCATGGAAAGATGCCATACTGATTCCAATACCTAAGAAAGACAAAGTTCAGACAGAACCAAATGGCTACAGACCTATCAGTCTACTTAGTTGTGTTGGAAAATTGATGGAGCGCATAATAAATACTCGACTTATGTGGCATCTAGAAGAAAAACATCTCTTAGCCCCACAGCAAGCAGGATTCAGGAAACACAGATCCACTGAAGACCAGATCACTTATATAACTCAGAAAATTGAGGATGCTTTCCAAGAAAAAAAGCACACACTGGTGGTTTGGGTGGACCTAGAAAAAGCATTTGACAAAGTGTGGAAAGATGGACTGAAAGTCAAGCTGCAAAGAAGTGAAGTGTGTGTGGGAGAATGTTCAAATGGATCAGCCACTATCTTGAAAATAGAACGGCCAGAGTCCAACTACAAGGACAGACCAGTAGGAAGATGGTATTGGAGCAGGGTGTTCCCCAAGGGGGAGTCCTGTCACCCACATTGTTCCTCACATATATAAATGACATATCAGAGAATATTCCAAGAAGAACCCACAATGCCTCCTTTGCAGACGACTTAGCCCTGTGGATCTCAGAGGAATATATCTCTACAGCAAGCATTCGGATGCAGCAAGCCCTAACATCACTGGAGGAGTGGGCCAAGGCATGGCTAGTAAAGATAAATGAGGAGAAAACATCATTCACAGTGTTTTCTCTCTCTAACAAACCACAGATCTCCAAATTGGTGCTAAATGGGGAAAATCTACATCTGGATGAAAACCCAAACTACCTAGGCATTACCTTTGATCGCCGCTTGACTTGGAAAACCCAGATTGAGAAAAACAGGACAAGAGCAAGGCAGAGAATGGCAATCATGAAAAAACTTGCTGGCACGGTTTGGGGAGCAGACGAGAGAGTACTAAAGAATCTATATACTGGGCGAGTGAGACCAGTCTTAGAATATGGCATTGCAGCATGGTCAACAGCCGCTAAGTCGAACTTTGACAAAATAAACAGAACCCAAAACCAAGCAATGAGAATCATAACTGGGGGCATGAAATCAACACCAATAAAAGAGTTGGAAAAGATTACTCACCTCCAGCCTATGGAGGATAGAAGAGATAGCAGAGCCCAGCAACAAGCTGAGAAATTCAGGAGGCTGATAGATCACCCAATGCACCAGAGGATAAATGGACTTGGAAGGGGAAGACTGAAGTGAAGCAACTTTGTAGAGACAGTAAAAACAAAGATGAGAGCAGACCCCATAAATGCAATATCAACAGCTACGCCAATATGTACTGCACACAAGCTACCAATTTGGAAACAACAGTGCTTCCCTGAAATGATAGAAAATGTTCCTGGTATTGAGAGAAAGAACAGTCAAACTGAAACAGAAAGGAGAGTCCTAACCACAAAATATATAGAGAAGCATTACCCAAGCAACACCTGGATCCATGCGTACACAGATGGATCAGCAACTAATGCAACAGAAGATGGGGGTGGGGGAGTCTTCCTGAGCTTAAGCAATGGCACACAAAAAAAGATAGCAGTCGCAACAGGGAAATTTTCAACTAACTTCAGAGCAGAGGCAGAGGCCATGAAAACTGCATCAGAAATTCTAATGACAGAAAAAAGCTCAGAGAGACCAGTAGTTATCTTCTCAGATGCGCTGTCAGTGATTACAACACTGAAAAGTCAAATAAATGCTGAACTGGATGACCTAAGAGTAACACTTCACAGACTATGTCAGCAATACAAAAGAGTTGTGATACAGTGGATCCCTTCTCACTGCAACATCCCTGGAAATGAAGAGGCTGACAGATTGGCAAAGGAAGGGGGAAAACTTCCTCAGCTGGACACAAATATAACCTATGAGGAGTCCAAGAGTTTTATCAAGCGCAGATACAGGCACAAGTGGGAAAAAGAGCATCCAGCCCACACAAAAAATGATCCGTATTACCAGCTCAGCAGAAGTGAACAAGTGGTAATCTTCAGACTTCGCACTGGTCATAACAGATTGAGATACCATCTGTTCAACAAATTAAAGATAGGAACTACGGATGAGTGTGACTGTGGCACTGGTAAAATGACTGCCGAACACCTGCTTCAGAGGTGCCCAACATATGAGGAGCGGAGAGGACGCATATGGCCATCACCAGTACCATTCCTGGAGAAGATCTACGGAGATATCAACAGCCTCAGGCTGACCACCGCTTTCTTTGAACTTATTCAAGTTGACATCTGAGGGTGAACGAAGAAGAAGAAGAAGAAGAAATATTCCAAAAGTAGAAGGTGTTTCATGACAACACTTTGTGAACACCACAAGTCCTGACTATTGGTCGACAAGAAACAAAATGAAGTGCCTCTCTCATTTTTTTGACTGTGTTCTGATAAATATTTAACAGTTTTCGTCTCCGTGTATTTTTTAAAATCTCTTTTTACCTCCCTTACCCTGAGAATTCCAGGACAAGGTCTGCCTTGTAACACTCTCAGAAGTTTGGCTTAGTATTTGCCCTATCCATCGCCAGTGTCTACTTCTCATCTCTTTTGCACTGGCAGTTTTCTGGTACTAAATACCATAGAAACTACCTCTGCAAGCACATGAGAATGTTTGGTGCAGGCTTCCTGGGGACATGTTACAATGCTGGCTCTAGAGTCAGTGCAGGCTTCCTGGGGACATGTTACAACGCTGACTCTAGAGTCAGTGCAGGCTTCCTGGGGACATGTTACAACGCTGACTCCATTCTCCACATGGGGTGCAAAAGAGTCATTGCAGGCTTCCTAGGAACTACATTGTTGTCTTCATGCTCCGTAAGGAGTGACAGTGCATTTAGATCTTCAATCAATCAATATCCTTTAGCTCTCTGAGGAGCATAGGCCTTCAACAAACACATGCCAAGTCTTCCTGTCCCGTTCTATCCGCTCAAGTTCTTTCCATGTTTTCCTCATCACTTTCACCTCTGTTTCCAGTTCTCTTCTCCATGTGTTTTTTGGTCTACCTCTGCCTCTCTTTCCCTGTGGATTCCAGAACAAGGACTGCCTTGTAATGCTATCAACAGGTTTCCTCAGTGTGTGTCCTATCCATCGCCAGCGTCTTCTTCTCAGCTCTGGTTCCACTGGTTCTTGTCATCAATTCCACATTTGTGACTTTGTCATACCATTTCAGTCCTTCTATTCTACGCAAGCACCCATTTATAAAAGTCTGTAGCTTTTTAGTTGTTGTTTTTGTTGCTCTCCATGTCTCAGAGCCATACAATAGGACTGACTTGACATTTGAGTGGAAGATACTTATTTTCGTGTTGGACTTGGTTTCTCTTGACCTCCATATGTTTCCCAATGCAATGAAATGCCTCTAGCTTTTTGTATTCTTATTTTAATATCATTGTCTGTCCCTCCAACTTTGTCTATATTACTATAAAGATATGTGTACCATTCTACATCCTTTAGTGGTGTTTCTTCAAGTTCAATCTTGTTATCATTTCTTGCATTTATTCTCATAATCTTTGTCTTTTCCATTAGTATTTTCAGGCCCACTTGTTGTGACCTCTCATCGAGAATTTTAATTTTCTCTTGCATCTGATTATGGTTATGTGACAGAAGAGCCAAGTCATCTGCAAAATCCAGATCATCAAGCTGTTTAGTCAGATTCCACTGGATTCCATTTCTGTTGTGTGATGTCGATGTTTTCATACCCCAATCTATTTCTAGTAAGACAAGAAATGGAGTCAAGAGGCGCCCCTGTCTCACTCCCATTCTTATCCTAAACGGTTCTGTAAGTTGTCCTTCATGAAGAACTCTGCATGTTATGTCTGCATAGGTCTTCCTTATTAAGTTAATGATCTTCATGGGACCTCATTAATGCCTCATCAGTTTCCAAAGTGATTCTCTGTCTACCCTGTCAAATGCCTTTTCATAGTCCATGAATCAGATGTAAAGCGGTGAATTCCATTCCAGATTTTGTTCAGCTATTATTCTCAATGTGGCTGTCTGGTCTGTACAGGATCTGTTTTGTCGAAAACCTGCTTGTTCATCTCTCAGTTGCTTGTCTATGGACTCTTTTAATCTCTCAAGGATGATTCTGCTAATACTTTTCCTGGCACTGATAGTAACATTATTTCTCTATAATTTGTGCACTCTTGTAAATTTCCCTTCCTAGGCAACTTGACCAGATAACCTTCCTTCCATTCTGCTGGTATTTCCTCTCTCTCCCAGACTTTGCCAAATAGTTTGTATAATATCTACATAGAGGTATCAATATCTGTTTTGATCTGCTGGAATGCCATCTGGACCAGTTGCTTTTCCATCTTTCAGAAGCTTTATGGCTTTCTTTATTTCTTCTCTACTTGGTCGTTCACAGCTGATTTGTAGCTTCTCTTCTGCTGGCTGGATGTCTGGGGGATTAGTTGGAGCTGGTCTATTGAGAAGTTCCTCAAAATGTTCTGTCCATCTCTTCATTTGTTCTTGTATATTACTAAGCAATTTTCCATTCTTATCTTTTGAGGCCATTTGCTTGCTTATATCTCCCTGTTAGCTTAATATACTTCCTCTTGTCTCTTTTGATGTTTCTTCTTACTTCTTTGTTTGCTTCTATGTACACTTCATGAGCCTTGGCTTTGGAGCTTCTGGTTTTGCTTGTTTAAATCTGCTTTCTTGTTTTTCCTGTCTTCTATCTTACTAATGGTTTCTGTTGTTATCCATGCTTTATGCCGATGTTCTCTTTTTCTCAGTACATCTTCACATGTCTCGTTCCATATAATTTATACTTGTTGCCAGTGGTCTTCCGTATCTGCTTCATCTTCCAGCTGTTGGAGTACTTGGTATTTGTTGGATACTGTAATAGAAAACTTTTCTCTGATTTCTTAGATATCCCACATTGTACTGTTGTCTATAGCTATATACTGTTGTAAATTTCTTGAGTTTTAATTTTGTTTTAGCCAACAGAAGATGGTGGTCTGATACCACATCTGCTCCTCTACATACTTTTACATCATGCAATGATGACCTAAACTTCTTATGCATATGTGATCAATCTGATTCTCAGTTCTGTGGTCTGGTGATATCCATGTTGCTTTATGTATTCTTTTATGTGTAAATATGCTTCCTCCTATAGCTAGTTGATTTGAAGCACAGAAGATAGCTACTAGTTCCCCATTCTCGTTCATGATACCTAATCCATGCTTTCCCATGATTTCTTCAAAGCCAATGTTGTCTGTTCCTATTTTCGCATTTAGGTCCCCCATCAAAATTGTGATGTCCTTTCTTTTCTTTTTGTCCAAGACATTTTGTGGTGTAAGTCTTCTTTCTCAGATTCTTCTTTATCATTTGTTGGTGCATAACACTGGATGATGTTTATATTTACTTTCTTTTTGGCTGATTTAAACCTTGCTGTTATAATTCGGGGTCCCATTGCTTCCCATTATATAAGTGCCTTCTGTGCTTTTCCCTAGACAGCGTTATAGCCACTCCTTCACTGTGGTTGGCTCTTTCCTCCTTATGTCCTGTGGACACAATTTCTCCTGTGATCAATCTCCTCCTCTCTATGCCCTTCCACCGTGTCTCGCAGAGACCCAGGATATCAATCCTGTAATTTTCATTTCTGCTGCTACCTGTGCTATTTTCCCTTGTTCACATAGAGTGTGAACATTCCAGGTGCCAATCCTGGAGATTTTCCTAGATGAAAAAAGGTTAGTCGGCAACCCAGACTCCTTTCGGCTTTCTCTAGGCTGCTTCATGCGCCTCCTTTCCAGAGGACCTTCTTCTGTCTTGGGTGGCTGAGTTGATTTATATTCTGTATTTGACTTGTCCATGTTTGTTGAAGTTTTTGTGGTAAAAAGTTTTTTACGGGATGGGGTAACCAGCCCCGTGGCCAACTCTCCTTAGTCGCTTTTTACGAATTGCATGGTAGGGTACAGTGTTACTATTCTTTGCTCCCCTTTCGGGCCCCGGTAAACATCTGAGTTAAAGATTCTGATTTTAAAAAAATAATACTTATACAATTGTTATGGCACAAATAATATTTGCTTACACTAGTCATGTTGAGTTGACAGTGAAAATATTTCTTTGATACAGAATGGTTTGATGATGATGATGATTGTAAAAATAGATTGTCAGTATGACTTTTCTTTTTAATTGCAGAAACGTCCAGATATTAAAGAAGCGCTTGCGTATACTATTGTGCCAACTTTAGGAGCCATGGACTTGGGTGGAGGCTCTGCACAGATCACATTTGTTCCCAAAAATGGCACCAAAATGCCTTCTAAATACACACAAACAGTGCAGCTGTTTGGCACAAATTACACATTGTACTCACACAGCCATTTGTGTTATGGTGTCAAGGAAGTTGCAAGGAGGATCTTTGCATATCTTGTGCTGGTAATTTTATAATGAATAGATTTCTGTGTAGCGAAGTTTGCAAGTAATTGTGTAGCTGATATGACATTTTTAAACCACTGGTCTCCTCTTCTGTTTCACTCCTCAAGAAGTGGGGCCATTGTGACAGTTGGAAGCCTGTGCTTGAGTACTTGATGTAATCTTACAGTGGGGGTTTCTGCAGCAGTATGTTGTACGTGATGAAGCTGCTAGCTCCATGCACAACCTGATGTTAGTCACTTCTTACAACAGACCGTAGGATCATTTACTGGTAATTATATTGATGGCTTAGCAATATACAAGAGCAGATAATGAGGTGGACAGACCATTTTAAAGAACTTCTCAATAGATCAGCTCCACTATTCCTCAGACATCCAGCCAGCAGAAGAGGAGCTACAAGCCAGCTGTGAAAAAAGAAACAAAGAAAACCATAAAGCTTTTAAAAGATGGAAAAGCAGATGAGATATTATTCAGATTACTAGGTAAAGTCTGGGAGAGAGAAGAAATACGAGCAGATGGGAAGGAAAGATATCTGGTAAAGTTACCTTGTAGTAGCCTTCTCCACTCTTAACTGACTGTTGAGATGATGACCCCCCTTGAGGTGATAGCCCTAAGCTCCTTTTTTAAAACCTGATATTCCTTTTGATGGGATCTTTTCTCTTTTGTTTGTTGTAGGGGCTACTTTTTGCCCAATCTGAGGTGGCTCCAATCAGCAACTTCATCCTCACAAGCTGCTGACTTTATATCCAGTGCCTTCATGTCTCTCTTGCACACATCTTTGAACCCCAGCTGTGGTCACCTAGCTGTTCTCTTGCCATCTGCCAGTTGACCATAGAAAATATCTTTGGGGATGCTGCGGACATGGCCAAGCCAGGGTAATCTGCACTGTCTAAGCAGTGTATACATGCTGTGAAGGTCAGACGTGACAGCACCTCAACATTTGTCACTTTATTCTTCCACAGTATACCCAGGGTGTGGCAGAGACACCTAAGATGAAAGGTTTTGAGTCTTTTTCCTTGCTTAGCATAGGTTTTCCATGTCTTGCTGCCATATAGAAGAGTGCTGGTGATGCAAGCATTTGGTCTTTGTTGTGAGTTTAAGGTGTCCACAATCACGCGTTGAGTTTCAGGTGTCCACAGACACGCATAGTGAGGTGGGCAAAGATGGCTGCAGCTTTGCTAATGCATCTGTCAATTTCAGTATCCTGAGAGAATTTGTCATTGATGATAGGCCCCCAGGTATGTGAAGTGATGCACCACTGCCAATTCATAGTTAACGATATCCTGACCTAGCACATTTGTTTTCTTTAGACTTATTGTGAGGCCCAGGTCCTTGCATGCTTGAAAGAAAGAGTACATCAAGTGTTGGAGATCCTGTTGACTTTGAGTGACGATTCAAGTTTACCTATGAATGGAGTACACAAATTGCTCAGGAATAATGTTACTATCAGTGCCAGGACAAATATTAGACAGGCTAATCCTTGAAAGATAAAAAAAAATCCATAGACTAGCAACTGAGAGATGAAAAAGCAGGTCATGTACAGATCAGATAGCCACACTGAGATTAATAGCTGAAGAAAGTCTGGAAAGGAACTCGCCTCTTTACATTGGATTTGTGGACTATGAAGAGGCATTTGACAGTTTAGAAAGAGAATCACTTCTGACATTGATCAGGCATTGTGGAGTCGCTCTGAGGATGATTAACTTAATAAAGAAAACATGAAGACACGTGATGTGTTGCTGATATGAGAAGCAGTTATTTTTCCTGGTATGGTGTGACGTGTTGCTGATATGAGAAGCAGTTATTTTTCCTGGTGCGATGTGTTGCTGATATGAGAAGCAGTTATTTTTCCTGGTGCGACGTGTTGCTGATATGAGAAGCAGTTATTTTTCCTGGTATGACATGACGTGTTGCTGATATGAGAAGCTTATTTTTCCTGGTGCGACGTGTTGCTGATATGAGAAGCAGTTATTTTTCCTGGTATGACATGACGTGTTGCTGATATGAGAAGCAGTTATTTTTCCTGGTATAACGTGACATGTTGCTGATTTGAGAAGCATTCATTTTTCCTGGTATGACGTGACATGTTGCTGATATCTTCTTCTCTTTTATCATCGCTATCTAAACCACTAGAAAAACACATACATAAAACAACATTACAGTACCTAGTTAGCAATGACTTGCTAATTGACAGTCAGTCAGGGTTTAGACAAAAGCATTCATGCCACACAGCTCTAACTAAGATGATAGATCACTTGCACCTAAACATCAATAACGATAACATATGTGGAGCAATCTTTGTAGACTTTAGGAAAGCATTTGATCACGCTGTTTTAATAAGAAAATTAGAAACAATGAAAGTTAACTTTAAACTAGTGACATTACTTAAATCATTCCTGTCCGACAGACAGCAAATAGTACAATAACTCCTTGTCAGACCCAACTATTATTGACACCAGTGTTTCTCAGGGTTCTATTCTCGGCCCTCTATTCCATTTACATAAATGACCTTCCACTACACATCAAGCACTCATCCTGCGACTTATTTGCCGATGACTGTACCATTTATACTAGTGATAAAAGTTGCAACACGCTTGAAATATTATTGCAAAGCGACACAGACAATCTTATTAAGTGGAGCAATGAAAACTGCATGCAAATAAATATCATTAAAACAAAATGTATGATAATATCAGCTAGATAAAAATTAGCACCTAGTTTCAGACAAAAACCTCTCACAGTGTTAGACCCATATACATATCTTAACATATTACCACTAAGAAAGCGCTTTCTCTTCAACAAAGCCAAATTTATTCACAAAATCTTATCACAGAATGCTCCAACGTATTTGTGGCCTATTTTCAAATACAGCGGAAGACGCAGTCAACGTTTAAATAAATGCCCAAGCCTAGGCTCGACTTATTCAAAAAGAGTTTAGTTTTTTCTGCTGCTCATCTGTGGAATAATCTTCCACACGACCTAAAAAACATGCTTAGTCACTATTCATTCAATCACAGACTTTTCAAATACATCATGAGTGCAGATTATATGCCACCCTAGTTTAGATATGTTCTTAAATAATTACAAAACATCATATGTAGGTTTTAAAGATAATTTTTGTCCTGTTTAGTATTAATTATGATAAGGTACTGTAAATCTGTGTAACTATTATTGTACTGTTACAATGTTGGGATTTTATTGTCTTTTATTTTATTATTTAAGATACATGTGAGAATAAATGGATTCAGTATGGAAGACGAGAGAAAGGAAGGGCAGAATGTTAGACGGGCCTGCGTGCCCAATTCTAAACCCTTTGAAAATAAAGTTCGTTCATTCGTTCTTCTTCTTCTATGTTTGTCCTGAAAAGGACGTTGGTTGCGTTGTGTCGCCGTTTACAGCAAAGCTGCGATATCTGCACCTTTCAGACCGACACATCCGACTTCGGTTTAGGACCGGGTTTGCCTTCCCACTTCGATCTCTACTCTCTGCCAGACTGCAGTGATGCAGCCTGTTTCCAGGACCACCACTTGGAGGTGGAGTAAGGGTCTTGGTCAGCTCTGGTTCGCTGACCCCGATGCAAGCAGTCAGCTATGGGTCGCTGACTGCATTCCACTTTTGACGCGTCTTAGGTCCTATGTTGCTGATATGAGAAGCATTTATTTTTCCTGGTGTAACGTGACATGTTGCAGATATGAGAAGCAGTTATTTTTCCTGGTATGATGTGACGTGTTGCTGATATGAGAAGCAGTTATTTTTCCTGGTGTGACGTGACGTGTTGCAATGAGAAGTATTCATTTTTCCTGGTATGACGTGACATGTTGCTGATATGAGAAGCAGTTATTTTTCCTGGTATGATGTGACATGTTGCTGATATGAGAAGCAGTCATTTTTCCTGGTGTGACGTGACGTGTTGCAATGAGAAGTATTCATTTTTCCTGGTATGACGTGACGTGTTGCTGATATGAGAAGCTGTTACTATTAATTTAGTGACAGTACAGGTAGAGATACTGCCATAGAGGAATGAAGTGTTAGAGACTTCACCTGTATTAGGTCTCAGCTTTATGAGGTGGGGTGGCCAATTTTCTTCCTCACTGCCTTCACCTTCACTAACTCAAGAGAAGTTGGTGGTTAATATAAAATTTTCACCATGGGAGTTATTGTTGCTATTTTGAAAATGTTCACAGCTAATGACGTGGCATTTTTGTTTAAACTGAAGTATTTGGGTTTTGTTTTTACATTCAAAATAATATCTGTGTTTCTGATTTTTCTTAATTCTACAGATCTGCTTTACCACTCTCTTTAAATTTTACTAATCTTCTTTTCACTGTGAGTAAATTCTACTTTTCCACTCTTAAGTAAATTCTACTAATTTATTTGTCTCTTTTCTCTAAATTCTGCTAGTCTACTTTTCCATCATGTTTTTAATGCATATTGATGTCTGCAACATTTACTCTTGAGCGAGTGATGTAACTTTGCAAGTTGTGGTACCTGCTGAGCAGCAACATATGAATCATGGGAGATCATCTGTAATAAATTGATTATACTTTAATTCAGTCTAGTAAGTTCGTGGCCATGCAGGCTTGCTGCTTAGTGGAATTATTGTGTGTACATATCTGATTTCCAGGAGCAGCTGGGGGAGACAGAAATCCAACATCCGTGTTTACCAGCAGGGTATAACTTAACACAGACTTTTGATGAGATATTTGATTCTGCCTGCATTTCTAATGCTCCTTCAATCAAAGTAAGTCCAAGAGTTTGTGAAGTAATCTTTTGTTTTGTTACTTGTCCTGTCATTGAGTGTTGTGATGTGGTTGTTACTTGTCCTATAATTGAGAGCTGTGATGTGGTTGTTACTTGTCCTGTCATTGAGTGTTGTGATGTAGTTGTTATTTGTCCTATCATTGAGTGCTGTGATGAAGTTCTTACTTGTCCTGCATTGAGTGTTGTGGTGTAGTTGTTACTTGTCATCAAGTTCTGTAGTGTAATGTGTTAGTTTTCATCAAGTCCTGGATTCACAAGTAAAGTCCTTCCTAAAAAACAATGGTCCCTTTCAGAAATAAAACAACTTAGCATTTGGAACACAGACAGACAAGTACAACACAAATGACAATGTCAAGCCTTAGTGCCAAAATGTTTGGGGCTATTACTCACCAAAAAGAAATGCCCATGCAATTGTTATCCCTATGTTATATGCATGGAGGCATATCTGGAGTCATCCTTATATGACCAGCATTGCACACTGAGCTTGGAGAGGAGTCACTTGAACCCCAGGCGTAACTCTGGCTTTTACCTGGTTGGTTATGCATGGAGGCATATCTGGAGTCATCCTTATATGACCACCAGCTATGCACAATGCTACAATATATGTTCATGGAAGTGAACCTATGTCTGTGAGACTAATTACATTCTCATTGACTCTTGAAATCATCCACACACTTCCAGGGATTCCCCCTGTGGTGAAACTTGTTGAGAACCAAGCATTTCACAGAACCAGAGCACATTATTTAACTCTGCATATTTTTAGAGCCCATTTGGATGGCGTGAAATGCACCATATGCCATGCGCTTCTTGCTTCTAGCTTGGTACCAGATGTGATGATCCTGTAAATGCAAGTCAAGCTGGAGAAAATGGAGCTAATGACTTCACCTCAGCACATTTCAGAATGGCAGAAAATCCCCAGGAAAAGCCTAGATCTACCATGTAGATAATAACAAGGAGTCTTCAACTTGATATTGGCTGCAAAAGAGCGAGAAGCTCAAGAACCCTAGTTAAAGAACAACAACAATTCACACAATGTGCTATCCAAGGGACATCAAGGAAGAGCTCTTGTCTCAGGGTCTGAGTGAAGAGTAGACAGAACAAAAATGTCTTTACCATAGCTGATGAAAGGTAACACCACAACGTCCCATTTTTGTAGAGTATTGTAAAACTCACTTCAGTGCCATTTTTCTTTATTTTTGTTTTTTAACTTTCCATTATCAGTTGTGCAACAGTCTCCTTTATTATTTCCATGAATTGTATTTTATACTGCAGGCCTCAAACTATACATTTGTCGGCGTCAGCAACTATGAGGAATGTTTTGTGTTGCTCAGATCGTTGTTCAATGACAGCGCATGTTCTTATAATAGATGTTCATTTGATGGAGTGTACCAGCCAAGACTTTCTGGACAATTTTATGTAAGTAATTTGCAACATCTACATTTGTTGTTGTATGTTGTGAATATACAGCATGTCCGGCAGAATCACTACCAATAACAAATGTCAATATTTTCTCATCCATGTAAGTTAGAATTATGTTTTTATGGTTACCTCGTTTAGAAACCATCACATTTTTAGGAGCAGTGAGATAATTGATAAATTGTCCGATAATGTGCAGATAACGCATACGTAATGCGCAGCCGCGGAATGTGATGACGCGTGTAGTGAAAATGGCGGAGTTCACGGTGCAGCAGAAAGTGCAATGCTGTTATTGGCTTGCGGAATTAAAGTTTCCCATTGTTGTGCAAAGGAGATTCAGGTAGGAATATGGACAGAAACCTCCAGAGCGACATACCATAGTGAAATGGCACAAGCAACTGTTGGAAACAGGTTCTTTGTTGAGAAAGAAGGGAAGCGGCAATGAAGCGTTGTCTCCAGATAGAGTTGAAGCAGTTAGCGAAGCTTTTCAACGTAGCCTGCAGAAATCCATTCAACGGGCAAGTGGAGAATTGGGTATTCCAAAATCTACTGTTCACGGCATTGTGCACAAAAGATTGCGGCTTAGAGCCTACAAGATCCAGCTAGTGCAGAAGTTACAGCCAAATGATAAACCCAGACGGGCCGAGTTCGCAAATGCAATGCTATGTCACCTCGATGATGACAATGAATTTCTCAATCGTGTGGTATTTTCCGATGAAGCGACCTTTCACACTTGTGGCAAAGTTCAGCGGCATAATTGTAGGATATGGGGAAATGAAAACCCACATGTAATGGAGCATGAGCGAGACAGCCCTAAACTTAACGTGTGGTGTGCCTTAACCTCGAATTATGTGATCGGGCCATTTTTCTTTGCCGAAGCCACAGTCAGAGGAGCAACATACCTAAACATGCTGCAAAATTTTGCAGTTCCTAGGATACCAGAAGGATTCATATTCCAGCAAGATGGAGCACCTCCACACTATGCCAATGAAGTAAGAAACTACCTTCATTAACAATTTCCCTCCGGTGCAGGGACTGGATAATCTTCGGCAGCGAATAATTGGCGCTTGTGCATCCGTCACAGCTCAGATGCTGCAAAAAACATGGAGAGAGGTAGAATACCATCTTGACATTCTTCAAGCCACTAAAGGCACTCATGTGGAGATCTACTGAAACTTGGTGGAGATCTACTGAAACTTGGTGAGTTGCTACTGAAATTTAATGAGTTTGCCCAACAGAAAATCAAAATCCGGTCGGTCTGCTATTATTAGTATAAGAAATATTGACATTTCTTATTGGTAGTGATTCTGCCGGACACACTGTATTTATATAGGCAGCAAATATGTATTTTTACCGAATAATGTTAGGTGTAAGTCTTACTTACTTAGCCCTATACTAAGCAGGAGAAAAGGTTCAATACCTTCCATCTACAGTGTATACGCCACATCCTTTGTATTTCTTTGAAGGAAAAAATGACAAATGTCAAGATGCTGTCATGCACTGGCCTTCAAAACATGTATACATTGCTTAGACAGCACAGATTGCGCTGACTTGGCCATAATGAAGAAACATGTCAGCAGCATCCTAAGACATAATGAAGAAACATATCAACAGCATCCTAAGACATAATGAAGAAACATGTCAACAGCATCCTAAGACATAATGAAGAAACATGTCAACAGCATCCTAAGACATAATGAAGAAACATATCAACAGCATCCTAAGACATAATGAAGAAACATATCAACAGCATCCTAAGACTTAATGAAGAAACATGTCAACAGCATCCTAAGACATAATGAAGAAACATATCAACAGCATCCTAAGACATAATGAAGAAACATGTCAACAGCATCCTAAGACATAATGAAGAAACATGTCAACAGCATCCTAAGACATAATGAAGAAACATGTCAACAGCATCCTAAGACTTAATGAAGAAACATATCAACAGCATCCTAAGACTTAATGAAGAAACATGTCAACAGCATCCTAAGACTTAATGAAGAAACATGTCAACAGCATCCTAAGACATAATGAAGAAACATATCAACAGCATCCTAAGACATAATGAAGAAACATATCAACAGCATCCTAAGACATAATGAAGAAACATGTCAACAGCATCCTAAGACATAATGAAGAAACATGTCAACAGCATCCTAAGACATAATGAAGAAACATGTCAACAGCATCCTAAGACTTAATGAAGAAACATATCAACAGCATCCTAAGACTTAATGAAGAAACATGTCAGCAGCATCCTAAAACATAATGAAGAAACATGTCAACAGCATCCTAAGACATAATGAAGAAACATGTCAACAGCATCCTAAGACATAATGAAGAAACATGTCAGCAGCATCCTAAGACATAATGAAGAAACATGTCAACAGCATCCTAAGACTTAATGAAGAAACATGTCAACAGCATCCTAAGACTTAATGAAGAAACATGTCAACAGCATCCTAAGACATTCCATTTTCTAGAATCCCCAGGGTTGGAGAGTTAGAGGGAGACTACAAAAACACATGTCACCTGGAGACAGACTTGACAGATGTCAACAGAACAGGAAAAGACCTGGCTTGGCATGAATTTGTTGAAGGCCTGTTCTCCTTAGGGAGCTATAGGCTATTGAATGAATGTATCAGTTGTTTAGAAATTATGGACTAGAGCAGTGGTTCCCAAAAGGTGTGGCGCACCACACTGGTGCAGTATGAGAGGATGGCAGGTGTGGCGCACCACACTGGTGCAGTATGAGAGGATGGCAGGTGTGGCGCACCACACTGGTGCAGTATGAGTGGGTGTCAGGTGTGGCAGGAAGATTCAAAGACAATCAGGGATTTACAGACACTTTTAAAATGTCATAAGCCAAAAAAAAATATGCAGGCCATTTTCTTATTTATTTTGCTATGTGTGATATAATATTGGATATATATGTATAGAAACCCGTAGAAGTTTCCAGATTTTATTCAGTTATATAATTTATTTTAAATCAAATAGATTTTAGTAGTAATAAGAAGTAGTTAAAAATAATGTAAATTATAAAAATTACCCGATAAAAAACAAGCTCACATCTCATTCAGTTTGTAAATTGTGTAAATGAATCATGTTTTTATGTAGCTGTAATGTTTTGTACTTTCTGGATGTCTCGACTATATTATAAGGTAGTTGTGTTCTATGTAATGAAAAAAACATTGCTTGGAGTTGATTTTTTTGTTTCTGAAATTATTTCTCATCAATAAAAAATTTGGCATGGCAAAAGCAAATTTTCATTGCGAAAAGTGCGTCCCAGAGTAAAAAAGTTTGGGAACCACTGGACTCGAGTGTTTTATCTTTCCCTGAAGTATACTAAATACAACAATTTGTTTGAAAGTCACATGTCATGGCTGGTTTCTTGTTTCAGGCATTCTCCAGCTTCTATTACGTAACTCAATTCTTGAAATTGACCAACCTAAGCACTAGTTGTTTTAAGCACCAGGATTTTGTAAAAACCATTGAGAATCTTTGCCAGAGCAACTGGACACAGGTATTTCATTTTGCTTATTAACCTCTGCTGTCACCTTTATTAACTCTTAGTATCCGGCTGGCCTTTCTAGAAGGCCGATGGTCATTCGCCATTTTACGGCCGGCCTTCTAGAGCGACCGTAGTCGGTTTATACGGTTGCCGTTTCGATAGCGAAAGATTTAACATTATTTACATACTTTTCTTCCCATAAAAGAGTTCTAACGCCATTTCCGGTAAACCTCATGTTTGTGTGAAATATTGATCAATTTTGATTACATTTAGTAGGGTTCATTAGTCCAAAAAAAAAATTTTTTTTATCTGTCTGAGAATGGCTTCGTGTTCAAATGGTCGTTCGAAAAGATTATCGGCTGAACATGCATCACAGCTTATTAAATCATGGATTGATAATGACAGCGATGAGTTTTCAAGCACGGATAGTTCAGATGACTCTGAATTTAGCGATACATTAGCAGATTCTGAGGACAAGGGGGCATGTCCCTTGGGTGGACCTAGTTATAGAACTGGTAGGGGATTGCTAAAAAGGAAAGGTAAATGCCATAAAAACGAAAGAAAACATAGGTCTAGATCACAGCTGAGATCGGTAATCACTTAATCTGGTAATGCAGAGCTTCAGAACAACAATATTATTGAACAGGAGTTGAATGGAATGAAGTTGATAAGGGTTCAACTCAGAATGCATTTCGCTTTGCTCCACCTCAGGGCAGGACTCCTGGTGTGAATCCAGATATTGTCCCCGAAGACTCACCAGCACTTTTTTGCCTCAAAGCCCTTTTTACAGAGGAAATATTGGAACAACTTGTTGTGTCTGTCAATGATTATGCTGATCACCTCTGTCAGTCAAAAGCTGCAACAGCGAGCACTAGGTCTGTTTATCGCACCTGGCATCCAATAACACTACATGAACTTTACAGGTTTTTTTTCTGTTATCATAGCCATGGGCATTGTCAAAAAAACCAAAAATGAGTGGTTACTGGTCTCAGGAGCCTTACATACAGACTCCTTGGTTCAGGCAGATATTTACAAGGGACAGGTTTCAAACATTGTATCACACAATGTTCCATGTAAGTGATGTTGACGCGCAGGGAAAAGCAAAAATTGAGCCGTTTCTGCAGAAACTCCTAACACGATTTCAGGAGGCATGTTATCCCTACAAAGAGCTGTCTTTAGATGAAATGGTGATAGGGTGGAAAGGCAGGTGGGCACATAAAATGTTCAATGCCTCAAAGCCTAAGAAATATCATGTCAAGACCTTTGTGACAGAGGCCTGTGATCAATGTAGCAAGGTGACATCCCCAAGTTGGGAAAATAATACTCAGGACCTAGAAAAGCATTGTGGCAAAAATAGGCCTGAAAATAAATATGATAAGGTAGACACGGTGGATAGGAAAACCCCTTTTCATCATTAGGACCACTGGTTCTGAAAAAATCTACCAGTTAGCTAAGATCAAACATTTCCTAGATGAGGAGGCACTGAAAATGTTCTATATATCCAAATACAAAACACATCTAGACTATTGCTGCACATTCTGAGATGGCTGCTCCATGTCCAACACAAAGAGACTCTATTCATCACAAAAACGTGCAGTGCGCCTGGTTTCTGACAAACACCTTACACAGTGTGTAGATCCATATAAATTTCTTAACATATTACCTCTGAGAAAGCGCTTTCTCTTCAACAAAGCCAAATTCATTCACAAAATCCTCTCATAGAATGCTCCAACATACCTGTGGTCTATTTTCAAATACAATGGAAGATGCACCCAACGCTTTAACAAATTACATTGTGATTCATACAGCCTATGCCATGAGTACCGAGATGTCTTTGTACTCCATCGTTGTTGTCACCTACTTTGGCGTTAAAATCGCCCATGACTACTATTATGTCATGCTTGGGTATTGTGTTGATGGTACTTAGAAGTGCTTCATAGAAGTCATCTTTTGTGGTATCAAGAGCGTCGTTAGTTGGTGCATAGCATTGTACAGTTGAGAGCTTGAAAAATCTTGTCTGAAATCTAGCTAATATTAGCCTCTCATTAATAGGTACCCAGCTGATGAGCGATGCTGCTGCTTTCTGTGTCATTAAGATGGCTACTCCCTCTGTGTGATGATTTTCCGTCTTGATACATAGTTCTTACATTCCAGTATCCAATTTTAAAAATCTCCTTTGCCCCCAAGATATTAGAATGAGTCATGTTCACTGTCGAGCCTGGTTCTGTTTCGATAACAATCGCTTGTTTTACGATAGTGACTTGTTAATTCTCTGATCAACCCTCCTATCCAACCGACTGGATTTCGCAGATGATTTAGCATTCTTAAGTTCAACACCCAGACAATCCCAAGAAGCAGTAAATAATTTGTGTCATCTTTCGGTTAAAATAGGTCTCCAAATAAATGCCTCTAAAACTAAAGTTATGAACTTTTCTAACGAGACCTTTAATATCATCCTGAATGGGGAAAAAGTACAGAAAGTTGAAAGTTTCAATTATTTAGGCAGTAAAATGACTCAGGATGGTGACACAACAAGAGAAATCCATACTAGAATTGCTTTGGCAGCTAGCGCCTTCAATAGATTATCTAACATTTGGAAATTACGATCATTGAATATACATACCAAGCTTCGTCTGTTTAATTCAAATGTTATCTCAGTGTTAACATACGGCTGTGAGAGTTGGAAAATAACAAAATCATTGGAGAACAAGCTGAATACATTCGAGAACAAATGTCTTAGAAAACTCATGAACATCAGTTGGAAAGAATTCAAGACTAATCGACAAATAAGAGAAGACTCTAGGCAGAAATATGTCTCCAACTATATAAGGAAAAGACGATGGTCATATATCGGTCATGTCCTACGAATGCAAAACAACAGAATACCATTGCAGGCGCTCACTTGGGTTCCTGAGGGTAAGAGGAAAAAAGGAAGACCAAAAGAAACACTCAGAAGAACAATAATAAGAGAAGGAAGAACGTTGGGATTAAACAATGTGCAAGAGCTAAGAGGAGTGGCGTCACAACGTACAACCTGGAGAGCACTGGTTTCTGCCTTATGCGCCGTGTTTGGCGCTCAAAGAATTTATTATTATTATTAAGACTTATTCAAGAAAAGTTTAGCTTTTTCTGCTGCCCATCTGTGGAATAATCTTCCACACAGCCTAAAAACACGCCTAGTCCATATTCATTCAACTGCAGACTTTTCACATATGTAATGAATACAGATTACATGCCACCCTATTTAGTTATGCATGGAGGCATATCTAGAGTCGTCTTTATATGACCACCAGCTATGCACAATGCTAAAATATACAGATGTGGAAGTGAAGCTCTGTCTGTGAGGCTAATACACCCTCATTGACTCTTGACATCCACACACTTCCAGGGATTCCCCCTTATGATGAAACTTGTTGAGAATTCAGCATTACACACTAAGCTTGGAGAAGCTACTTAGCCCCAGACGAAATTCTTTGGCTTTGACCTGGTTGACAGCATGCAGGAGGATCACACTATGGACCCAGTGATAGGCAAGGGTAGCTGAGATGTAGCCCTGTGCAGAACGTGACAATTCCTTGGGAGAGCCCAGAACTACAGCACAGTATTTTAGCTCTGCATATTTGGAGAGCCCCCTTGGATGACAGGGAATGCATAGTATGCCACGCGCTTCAAACTCCAAGCTTGGGACCAGATGTGACGATCCTTTGAATGCAAGAGAAACTGGAGCTCATGACTTCAACTCAACATGTTTCAGAATGACACAAGAGCCACAGGCAAAGCCTAGATCTACAGGGTAGATAATATCAAGGAGTCTTCAACCTGGTATTGGCTGCAAAAGAGCGAGAAACATATGTAGGTAACTTTGCCATGTTGAACATTGATTATAATAATGTCCTGTAAATATGTGTAGCTGTTATTGTACTGTTACAATGTTTAAATTGTATTTTATTGTTTTTTTTTAATGTTATTTAAGAAATAATATTTAAGATGCATGTGAGAATAAATGGATTTAGTGTGAAAGATGAGAGAAAGGAAGGGTAGAATTTTAGACGGGCCTGCGTGCCCAATTCTAAACCCGTTAAAAATAAATCCCTCCCTCCCTCCCTCTCTCTCTCTTCTTCCATTTTTAGTAAAAATGCTCCTAGGTATTTGAACTCTGGAACCTGCTTAAGCCTGATGTTGTTGACATGTATGTTAAGTGGGCCTGGTGATCTGTTAATCTTCATAGTTTCTGTCTTTGATGTGTTGATCTTGATGAAATATCTTCCACAGGTTGAATTAAATGCATCTTTATGTTTTTGTTATTTGTTTTCATCTTCATACATTAGATTGTGGTCATCTACAAAAAGTAACTCATTCAGTGTGTTGTATTCTTCACAGGCTGTGTTTTCTTCTTCATCTGGGTTTGCTCTTAGGTTCGCTTCTGATGTTATTTTGTCTTTTTTTTTTGGTATGTGTTACTTTTTATTACCCTTCTTTTTTTCAGATTGGTACTGTTATGACATTTTGCCAGTCTTCTGGGATTCTTCCTTCTGACTATGCTACAGTAAAAATTCTTTTCAGCCAGTCGACTCATGTCTTGCCGCCTGCTCTAAGAGTTATTGATGGTGAACAAATAATGTATAAATAATTTAATTGTAAAACATTAGATAACAGCTTGTGTTAATTATGATTTATTTTTCCTTTTTCCAGCTTCAAGAATGGCCTATGACAGAGATACAAAAACGCAACCTTATGTTCTACTGTCTGCAGGCAAATTACATTGATTTACTGCTGTCTGAAGGCTACAACTTTACGGGTTCTTTGTGGGATGCAATCCATTTTGTTGCTTCGGTAATGTTTTCATAGTAGCTTAAACCACTTTATGTGCATCTACACTGCTGTAAATCATGACCCAGAGGTGATGTGGTTTTGTGGTGATAATCACACAGAGGTGGAGTGGTTTTTTAGTGATAGATAAAAGTGGTGATGTTTTAATGATAGTCATACAAATGTGATGTAGTTTCATGATGATAGTCACACAAAAGTGGTGTGGTGTCTTGATGATATTCACAGAGAGGTAATGTGGTTTCATGATGATAGTTGCACATAGGTTATAAGATTTCGTGATGACAGTCACACAGAGGTGATGTGGTTTTATGATGATAGTCACACAAAGGTGATGTGGTTTCATGATGATAATCACACAAAGTTGGTGTGGTTTTATGATGATAGTCACACAAAGGTGATGTGGTTTTATGATGATAGTCACACAGAGGTGATGTGGTTTTATGATGATAGTCACACAAAGGTAATGTGGTTTTATGATGATAGTCACGCAAAGGTGATGTGGTTTTATGATGATAGTAGGTATCATAAAGTACCGCCTCACCGCGGTCAAAAAATTCTGTGATGGGAAGCGAGGCTCAGTTTAGGCCCTTTTCAACCTCGCTCTGCCTTGTAATTAATTTGCCTTTTCTAAATAAAATTTATATCCTCTGGTTCCTTGATCTTTCTTTTCATAAAAATGTTAATTGTAACTTTCTGCATGTCACTGAAATTGAGTAACTTACTCAGTAAGACAACAAAATAAAACACCATTAAACTCATCTTACTGTGCGCTGACTGCCGCCGCTCACGAGCGCAAAATTCCCTGAAAGGACCCCACCTCATTCACAGCGGTGCTGCTCGGTCTGTGAAAAGGCTACATTCTTACGGTTTTCACCATTGAGAAGAGCGGAAACTGAGGTTTACACACATGTAACACAAAGCACAGATGTCATATAGGAAGATATAGTAAATTCGAAGTGAATGAGAAAGTTTGGATTTTAATACACATCTGGGAGGCCTACCTACACTTGTGTTACACCAAACAACGAGCAACCATTCTGCTAAAATCTTATCAAAGTTTTAAACATCAGAGTTATTTGAGGAAAGAGCAAGCGAACATTAAAAGAGAACACCTCCGACAATTCTTGGCGTGGAAACGCAATGGCGGCTGTTCCAACTGACAATCCCGGACACAATGGGCCAGTTGTACTGGACACAGCATGAAATGACTCAGGTGCTGAATTGAAAGTTTCACCAATGGAAGTCGACCCAACATGTGTTCTGAGTAAGTTTTGAACTTTGTTTGATTTCTATTAATTTCAGACCTATTTTGTTTATTTGCAATATAGCAATGGCAAGTGACAGAGGGGGGATGTATTAGTAGAAGAACAGCCAAATGTGACTGCTCGATTCACACATTTAGACAGAAAGTTTTTCATTTACTTAAGCAATTGGTGGTGGTGGTGGTGGTGGTGGTGGGGGGGGGGGGGGGGGGGGAGGGGGGGGGGGGGGTTGTATTTGGGTTGTTTTATCGGACCATCACCATTTTCTTTCGGAATCAGATTTAAGGTCTAACAGCTTGTGAAGTCGCTGACCTCCTTTCGATAGATCTAATTCTAGTTATGGATGTTAAAGGTCACGTTTAGAACTTAGTGCTGCACATTTGTGAACGTTAATTAAAAAAACAATTGCACCTCTCGCTTAATTAACCTTTTTTTTTCGCAATTATTTCAGGGGAAGATTGTTATGATGCATTGCAAGCATATTTTTCAATGACGGGAAGAGGCAGACGTCCGACTCTGCCACCAATTTCTACTGTGACAAACAGACTATTGGCACAGTTCTGTCTTCTTGTGACTCGGAAAATGCAAAATGGGAGCTAGTACGTCTTGTTGTGTAAAGTTTACATATCATATTATTTCCTCCCATCATTCTCTGATGTTAAAAATCAGTAGGCTACTATGTAGTTGAAGCTTTCCCAGAAGCCTCTACAGGTTTTGAGTGTATTTTACTATTACAAACATTAAAAAAAAGACAGAAATGACATAATCCATGTAAAACTTTAAAAAAAAAAAATCAAATTTTGAGCAGTAAAGGTTGTTTCAATCAAGAAAATAACCATCAATTTGAATTGTACAGCTCAAATTACATAAATAAGGAAGTTTTCAGCTCTATAGCTGCAATATTTATGATTTTATGACAAAATTTGGAATTTCGTGAGATTTTTCTTCCGAACTGCAAATTTAGCCTTTGATCCGTTTTCACATCATAGTCATACGTTATTCTCCTGTCTGCTGCCCATGTTCAAGAATTTCATCAGTTTTTGTCACTCCAGTCTTTGTTCAAAACTAACAGCTCTGATCAACAGAAAGACAGTACATAAGCTGATCACAAAGTTCTCATGGCAGGAGACTTAACATGACTACTACTAGAGAGAAATGATTTGTGATATCTGGTTCAAGAATAAATACAGAAAAAGTATGGGGTATGGGAAAAATGTGGACACAAGCAAATTTTGAATCACATGAATTAGCAGGCATTGTTACGGCTTCGCACATTCTCACTCTGGTACTTCCTAGTATGATAGTAGTTACATCGCATCTCCACCCTCAACTACAGGTTACACAGTATGATAATACATGATGGTCCATGATCACAGTCACAAACAGTAACCCAGTATGATATTACATGATAGTCACACATACAGTAACCTAGTATGATAAAACATGATGATATGTCACACATACAGTAACCTAGTATAATAATACATGATGATAGTCACACATACAGTAACAGTTGCCAACTGTAATCCCTACACTGACATGCTAATAATATTACATGTAATCTGCACACACTGGTTCTTGCCACAATTACACCATGTAATCACACACTTGTTCACTAACACAGTTACATACTGTACTTCCACACACAAACTGGTAGAAACAAACAAGCACAGCTCCTTGGCTATGACCAGAAATAATAAAACTGATAACAAGTGCAGAAATGCCAGCACTAATTCAGCAAGGTATGAGTTCTCATTACAAAATGGCAAACTAAACCAACCCTCGCAACAGAACGAATGTTTAAAAAGGTTAAGAATATAATAAAAATAAATTATGGCTTGTCATTGAGTAAGAAATTAGGAAACCAAAGAACAGTCACAAATACAGGACATGAGACTGGTCATGTGGAACCAGAGACAGTAGGTCACAATAAGTTATGTGTTGTCTTCAAAAGGACACAGTGACATAAGCCTATGGATGCTTGCGGACAAACAGTTAAAGAGCAGGCTAGACGGTTCTGCCTGTACGAGATGATGTACCTGGGTGAGATGATGAAAACTAGACAATAAATACTAGACAACAAAACGCAGGATGTTTCAACAACCGAGCTGCTTACAGGTAACAAGGAACTTGGTATCTGGAAATCAGTTCAACAACCTGTTAGTTATTGTAGTTTTACAGGTAACCACCACTTCTGGACTTGGTATCTGGAACCTGAAATAACACAGAGCCATGCCTATGACAAAGTAGTGTTAATGATGTTCATCACCTAACTGAATGATAACCAGCCACAGTTCATACATATTTGCCTATTCTGATAACACAGAGCCATGTTCATAACATATAGACTGAATGTCAGACTGATAACACAGAGCCATGTTCATAACATATAGACTGAATGTCAGACTGATAACACAGAGCCATGTTCATAACATATAGACTGAATGTCAGACTGATAACACAGAGCCATGTTCATAACATATAGACTGAATGTCAGACTGATAATATGTTGCTGAAACTAAAATTAGTCAATTAAAACAGACTTTTCAAATCAAAATATCAAGTAGCCATATTTTATCAAAGGCAGTGATAATATAAATAATGGAAAACTGCCAGAAAATCAATCAATCAATCAATCAATCTCACACACATCCACTAACAATGAGGTTTGTAATAATAAGTAAAGATCTACACTCAATCACACAAATATGAAAGTGAATCAAACCCAGATATCATTTGTCTGGTGTGAGAAAAACAGTTGCCTTCACTCAAGAAGTTTCTGACATGAACAACGCACATATGTATACCTATCACATATACACACACTTACTGATCATGATTAGGTCCTGAATAATGAAAATGAGAAATCAGGATAATTTGTTTAGTCAAGCTCCATCTTCAGAAACAGGCATTATTTTGTACTACAACCAGACAGCCAAGTGGTTGGGGAAACACAAGGGTGAGGAGAGAACAAAAATCATGACAGCAGCCACAAAGAATGCGTCATTATTAAGAAAGAAACACAAGGAGTCCGAGAGGTTAGGTAGGGAGAAGATAAAGGAGAAATTAAAAGAAAATGATCGACAAAAGAAGGCAAAGGATATAAAATTGATTGAGATGAAGACAGCTATCCTTGATGCCATCATAGCCCAGGGGGGAACCTTGTAAAACAAAGGTGGATGTAGATGCTCTGTTCAAGAAAGGCAATGCCAACGATCTCAAGATGCAGATACGGTACAGAAAAATTTTCTTGGAGAAAAAGCATCTTCGCCTCTCTGGTTCAGTCAGGATACTGTATTCAACCCTTTTACAAGATATTGATCGAAGATTCAACTTCACCACCATCACAGAAGAAGTCATGAAATGATGTAGCTGACCTCAAGTGACAGTGAGTTGGACACGGACTAATATGTAATGTTTCTTTGTTTCTAAAAATCAAATTTTAAGCAGTAAAGGTTGTTTCAATCAAGAAAATAACCATCAATTTGAATTGTACAACTCAAATTACATAAATATGAAAGTTTTCAGCTCTATAGCTGTAATACTTATGATTTTATGACAACATTTGGAATTTCGTGAGATTTTTATTCCTAACTGCAAATTAAGCCTTTGATCCATTTTCACATAATGCAGTTTTATAGTATTCAGTATTTCATGTGGCTCAAAAAAATTAAGCATCAAGTATATAATGCTCTCTTTAAGTTCAATAAATCTTATAGCTTTCCTATGTGTAGTTTTTGATTTATGAGTGCATGAAAATGCATATTTGCACTTTGCGAGCACAACAATGAGACTTGAAATTGTATTTTTTGTCAATTTTGATGGACCATAATTCATTTAATTGATTTGTTGTACTTCCCATGTTTCTTTTCTGCAATAAGGACGTGTATGACTTTGTACAAAAAGCATTATTGACTTGGTGAGAGTGTGTTGACTGTAGTTATGACTGTACAAAGTCAGGCAATTTGTTTGGTGCGAAGATGTTTGAAAAATTTTGTAATTCCCCACAATTTTGAAATGCTGTAACTCAGTTGTTTGATGTCCGGTTTTTAAAATTTAAAAAGGAAATTTCATGGCTTAAAGAGATCCATTAAGATCTATAAACAAAGACACTGTAAAAACAAAATTAAAAATCACTTTGTGGTACCTACTTTACTACACATGGATAAATAGATAATAAAAAGGTATACCTGAGTGACATATTTAGCATCTCTGCCTCAAGTACCTACTTCCTAGCACTATAACTTGCCTTTATACATGGGAACTGTTAAAGGTCAACCTCCTAAAGATCACTGGGGACTCCCAGGAGATACAAGAAAAAAAAAAAAAGAGTGCACATATCATAGGAGGTGAGAATCATCATCATGTATATCTGACTGCAACATAAAGTTCTCTGACTTAGGCCTCCTGCATGTAGGTCAACCCTAGCTGTGCCTCAATGCTCCATACAGAAAGAACAAAAATGGATATTTATAAATTCATTAAAAATATATGTTCTCTTGGCCATCTTTCCTGATGTTGCAGAGAGAAAAAAGTCACAATATGACAAAAAACCAACAATACAACACAGCTCAGGACATCACATGTGTAAGGTGGAAACAGAAAGTACACCAAAAGTTAAGAAGGAAAAAGAAAGTACAACAAAAGTTAAGAAGAAACAAAGTACAACAAAAGTTAAGAAGGAAACAGAAAGTACAACAAAAGTTAAAAAGGAGACAGAAAGTACAACAAAAGTTAAAAAGGAAACAGAAAGCACAACAAAAATTATGAAGAAAACAGAAAGTATAACAAAAGTTAAGGAAACAGAAAGTATAACAAAAGTTAAGAAGGAAACAAAAAGTATAACAAAAGTTCAGAAGGAAACAGAAAGTACAACAAAAGTTTTAAAAAAAATGGATGGAACAAACAGAAAGTATAACAAAAGTTAAGGAAACAGAAAGTATAACAAAAGTTAAGAAGGAAACAAAAAGTATAACAAAAGTTCAGAAGGAAACAGAAAGTACAACAAAAGTTTTAAAAAAAATGGATGGAACAACAAAAGTTAGAAGGAAACAGAAAGTACAACAAGAGTTAAGAATGAAACAGAAAGTACAACAAAGGTTACAAAGGAAACAGAAAGTACAACAAAAGTTACAAAGGAAACAGAAAGTGTAACAAAAGTTAAAAAGGAAACAGAAAGTACAACTTCTTCTTCTTCTTGCGATCGCATCTTTGATGATTACACCGTCAGACGAGTTCTCATGATGAATTCGACTGTTGTTTGAAGTTCCTCTTTAACTCCATATAGCTTTGAGTTTAGTGTTGAGTCATTGGGCCAGTATATCTATCTTAACTGGTCATACAGAGGACAGTCCTGTAGAACATGCTCAGCAGTTTGTTCGTTTAATCCACATGTGCACAGTGGTGAAGCAGACAATCGTAGCTTGTGCATGTGGTTATGCAGTTTGTTATGCCCTGTCCTGAGTCGAAAAATAGTTATCTGTCCCTGCCGGTCGAGAGTGTGATAGTCGTCTTTGGGTTGGTTCTGTTCTCTTCTGATAGTCTGGATAGCTCTCTTTTTCTCAAAGTATGTGACTTCATTATCTTCTTGTTCACATTCTCCTCCCTTTTTTGCAAGTTTATCTGCCTTTTCATTTCCGGGTACACCACAATGAGATGGTACCCACTGAAGTATGGTTCTCTTTTTGGCAGCTACCTTGTTTAGTTCATTTCTCAGATGCGGGAGTTTACCACCCTTGAGAGCTTGCAGGACAGACAGTGCATCTGTGAGGATGACTACCTGGTGGCAGTCAGAGTTGGTGTTATAAATCATATTTGCAGCTTGCTCTAGAGCTTGAACCTCAGCTGTATAGTTGGAACAGAATTTACCAGTGGGAATGTGCCTAGTCTCATAGTGGTTGTCAGGATATGAGATAAAGATAACCGCACCTCCATTCCTAACAGCATTAGTTGCTGATCCATCTGTATAGGCATGTATCCATGATTGATCGGGATAGCTTTCTTGATCATACTCAATGTAGCAGTTCGTTTTTGCAGATCATTATACTCACATCCACTTGTGAGACCCACTGACTGATGTATTAATTTGGAGGGCACTGCTGGCCTGCTCCCATGGTACAGGGTATAGGGTGGCTTCAGTGGGTGTTGTCTTCATGGATAGGTCTTCTTGATGCTGTCTTATAAGTCTTTTCCCCCGATGCACAAAGCTGCTACGCTTTAGACGTCCCAATGCCAGATCATCTAGTCTTGCCTTCATTGGGTGCATTGGCATACTGTTGTACTTTTCCATCTGGATCATGGTTTTTGTGTCTCTTCTATGGGACAATGTCTGTAATCCAGCAACCTTCTGCATCTCTGTTATTGGTGTAGTTTTCATGGCTCCTGTAATGAGCCTGAGAGCTTGATTTTGCACCTTGTCCAAAGACTGCAGATGTGAGTTAGCAGCTGATGACCATGCTGCTGAGCTAAACTCTAAGTGTGGTCTTATTACTCCATTATAAATCTTCTTTAGATTTCGTTCATTTGCTCCCCAGTTGGTACCTGCTAATTTTCTGAGTATGCCTAGTCGTCTTCGGGCCTTTCCTTCTGCGTTTTCAATATGCTTATTCCATGTAAGCCTTTGGTCAAATGTCACCCCAAGATAGGTGGGTAGCTTTCTTCCTTGATCACGGTTGTCCCTAGGTGTATGTTAGCTGATTTGTCCTTGGGGGCGAGGGAGAACAGCGTTGTGGGGGTTTTGTCTGTGTTTATTGTGATAAGCCATTTCTCTGCCCATGACACTAGCATGTCTGCTGCCCGCTGCATTCTATAATTTGCTGTGGTGACATTTTCATCAGCGCACCAGAGTACTAGGTCATCTGCATATAAGGCAGCTTTAACTCCTGCAGGGAGATCTTTCACCAGGTCATTGATGTAAACAAGGAAGAGTGTTGGGGAAATTACTCCTCCTTGAGGTACCCCCTGATGGAGCAACACTTTTCTGCTCTGCAGACCGTCAAGAGTGACTCTAGTTCTCCTGTTATGCAAGTATGACTGGATCCATTTCATCATGTTGCCTTGGATTCCACTTCTCCTAAGTTTTGCAATGAGGCCATCTTTCCCACACCTTGTCAAAGGCCTGCTTGAAGTCGACCCAGATCGTTAGGACCTTTTTCTTCTCCTGGAAGGCATCTTCTATTGCTTGAGACAAGTAAGTAACTTGGTCTTCTATACTGTAGCATTCTCTAAATCCAGCTTGTTCCGGCACCAGGATCTGCTCAGACTCTAAATACCATTTCAATCTGTGGTTGACTATTCGCTCCATAGTCTTCCCAACACAGCTTGTGAGACTGATTGGCCGGTAACTTGCAGCCTCGGTCTTACATTTCCCTTTCTTTAGTATGGGTATTGTGATGGCTTCTCTCCATACTTGGGGTACCGTTCCTTTCAACCGCTGTGGTTGAATATCTCAAGCAGTTTTGTCTTTGCTGCTGAGCTCAGATTTACTAGCATTTCGTTGCTGATTTTGTCTGGGCCGGGTGACTTTTGAAACTTAAGCTTGGAAATAGCCTTCTGTAGTTCTCCTAGTGTGATGGGTTCCCTCATTGGGGCAGGAGTATCTGTCTGTCCCATGGTTGCCAGTATTTCTTTTCTTATCTCTCTCTGATGATCTATGTTAATGGGTAAGTTGCTTTCTGAACTGTATCTTCTAGCAAACAAGTCTGCAGCTTGTTTTCCTCTGAAAAGTTTGCCACCTTCATCCAATGTGATAGTCTGCCTAGGTGAGGAACGCTCTTCATTTAGAGACTTGACTAATCTCCAAAGTTTCCTGCCGTCTTTCTCAAGGTTCAGCGATGCCGTTTTAGTTCTCCAGCTTTTCCGTTTTTTTTCTTCTAGCTTTGTTCTCTGAAACTCTGCTACAGCCTTTTTCCATTTGTTGTGAGTTTCAAGTGAAGGCTGAGACTCTGCGTCCTTTCTAGCCCTGTCCATAGCTTCCTGACGTTCTTGGAGTGTGCTGGACCAGTATGGTATGTAGTTACGCCGGCATCCTTTGGGAATGGTTTCTTTTGCAGCTTGTAGTATGCATCTGTTGAAGTCTTTTACCACTTCATTAATGTCTCTGTTCTGTACCTTGAGGGTAGACAGCAGCGTGTTCACCTGATGCCTGAATAAACCCCAGTTGGCTTTTTTGTAGTTCCATCTTGTAATGGCTGGGCCTGTACTGAGAGTTGCACTCTGGACAGTAAGAAAGATTGGCAATGGTCGCTTCCCCCTAGTTGGTCTCCTACTTCTCTACTAATAGATCCAGCTATATCTGGTGTGGAGAAGGCAAGATCTGGTGTTGAAGTTGTGTGCCATCCTCTGGAGTAGAAGGTAGGAGTATCTGTGGCATTATTGACTAGGATTAGGGAGTGATCATCTTGCCAAGTTTCAACCTCTTCACCTCTGTGATCCAGATGGTTATAGCCCCAGCTCTGGGAGTGGCTATTAAAGTCTCCAACTGCTATAAAGTTGGTGGCTGGTACCTGTATAGAGCTGAGACTCAGGGGTTTGTTGTTCGGACAGTAATAGTTCAGGAGTTCTATTTCCATCTTGTCTACCTTTATCTGCAACAGCTGATATTCTGCTCCATCCATGAAGGTTTTCCTTTCGTGTGCAGGAATGTTATTCCTTACAAGAGTAAGTACTCCTCCTTTTCGTCTATCTTTTCTGTCGGATCTGAAGCATTGATATCCCCTTATTTTAAAGGTTTGAGAAGAAAGTACAACAAAAGTTAAGAATGAAACAGAAAGTACAACAAAAGTTAAACAGGAAACAGAAAGTACAACAAAATTTAAAAAGAAAATTGAAAGTACAACAAAAGTTAAAAAGGAAACAGAAAGTACAACAAAAGTTAAAAAGGAAACAGAAAGTACAACAAAAGTTAAAAAGGAAACAGAAAGTACAACTAAATGTTCACGTGCATCCATCAAAGAAGAGTTTTTTTTTTTTTTTCATGGGAGATAATATCCCTTTATCTTGAGCTGGTATGCTTCAGCTCTATCCTCACCTTTCATATTTGCTAATATTAAATCTGTGACTATATTGCAGTCATGAGTTATAAGGGCACCAGGAATACAAATCTGGACAGTCCCCCATAAAATTAAATGGATCCCTTCATAAACAGACATACACACACATCTTCATTAGCAAAACATCCTCCACCCAACAAATATCTACGACAATGTCGGATATTTTGGTATGTAGAAGAGACTGCCCTGAGTGTTGATAAAACAAGGCCACTAAACAAAATGGTAGAGATGTGAAAATCTTCCTTGTTCTTCTTCTTCTTCTTGCGATCGCATCTTTGATGATTACACCGTCAGACGAGTTCTCATGATGAATTCGACTGTTGTTTGAAGTTCCTCTTTAACTCCATATAGCTTTGAGTTTAGTGTTGAGTCATTGGTCCAGTATATCTTTCTTAACTGGTCATACAGAGGACAGTCCTGTAGAACATGCTCAGCAGTTTGTTCGTTTAATCCACATGTGCACAGTGGTGAAGCAGACAATCGTAGCTTGTGCATGTGTTTATTCAGTTTGTTATGCCCTGTCCTGAGTCGAAAAATAGTTGTCTGTCCCTGCCGGTCGAGAGTGTGATAGTCGTCTTTGGGTTGGTTCTGTTCTCTTCTGATAGTCTGGATAGCTCTCTTTTTCTCAAAGTATGTGACTTCATTATCTTCTTGTTCACATTCTCCTCCCTTTTTTGCAAGTTTATCTGCCTTTTCATTTCCGGGTACACCACAATGAGATGGTACCCACTGAAGTATGGTTCTCTTTTGGCAGCTACCTTGTTTAGTTCATTTCTCAGATGCGGGAGTTTACCACCCTTGAGAGCTTGCAGGACAGACAGTGCATCTGTGAGGATGACTACCTGGTGGCAGTCAGAGTTGGTGTTATAAATCATGTTTGCAGCTTGCTCTAGAGCTTGAACCTCAGCTGTATAGTTGGAACAGAATTTACCAGTGGGAATGTGCCTAGTCTCATAGTGGTTGTCAGGATATGAGATAAAGATACCGGCACCTCCATTCCTAACAGCATTAGTTGCTGATCCATCTGTATAGGCATGTATCCATGATTGATCGGGATAGCTTTCTTGGATCATACTCAATGTAGCAGTTCGTTTTTGCAGATCATTATACTCACATCCACTTGTGAGACCACTGACTGTTGTATTAATTTGGAGGGCACTGCTGGCCTGCTCCCATGGTACAGGGTATAGGGTGGGCTTCAGTGGTGTTGTCTTCATGGATAGGTCTTCTTGATGCTGTCTTATAAGTCTTTTTCCCGATGCACAAAGCTGCTACGCTTTAGACGTCCCAATGCCAGATCATCTAGTCTTGCCTTCATTGGGTGCATTGGCATACTGTTGTACTTTTCCATCTGGATCATGGTTTTTGTGTCTCTTCTATGGGACAATGTCTGTAATCCAGCAACCTTCTGCATCTCTGTTATTGGTGTAGTTTTCATGGCTCCTGTAATGAGCCTGAGAGCTTGATTTTGCACCTTGTCCAAAGACTGCAGATGTGAGTTAGCAGCTGATGACCATGCTGCTGAGCTAAACTCTAAGTGTGGTCTTATTACTCCATTATAAATCTTCTTTAGATTTCGTTCATTTGCTCCCCAGTTGGTACCTGCTAATTTTCTGAGTATGCCTAGTCGTCTTCGGGCCTTTCCTTCTGCATTTTCAATATGCTTATTCCATGTAAGCCTTTGGTCAAATGTCACCCCAAGATAGGTGGGGTAGCTTTCTTCCTTGATCACGGTTGTCCCTAGGTGTATGTTAGCTGATTTGTCCTTGGGGGCGAGGGAGAACAGTGTTGTGGAGGTTTTGTCTGTGTTTATTGTGATAAGCCATTTCTCTGCCCATGACACTAGCATGTCTGCTGCCCGCTGCATTCTATAATTTGCTGTGGTGACATTTTGATCAGCGCGCCAGAGTACTAGTTCATCTGCATATAATGCAGCTTTAACTCCTGCAGGGAGATCTTTCACCAGGTCATTGATGTAAACAAGGAAGAGTGTTTGGGGAAATTACTCCTCCTTGAGGTATCCCCTGATGGAGCAACACTTTTCTGCTCTGCAGACCGTCAAGAGTGACTCTAGTTCTCCTGTTATGCAAGTATGACTGGATCCATTTCATCATGTTGCCTTGGATTCCACTTCTCCTAAGTTTTGCAATGAGGCCATCTTTCCACACCTTGTCAAAGGCCTGCTTGAAGTCGACCCAGATCGTTAGGACCTTTTTCTTCTCCTGGAAGGCATCTTCTATTGCTTGAGACAAGTAAGAAACTTGGTCTTCTATACTGTAGCATTCTCTAAATCCAGCTTGTTCCGGCACCAGGATCTGCTCAGACTCTAAATACCATTTCAATCTGTGGTTGACTATTCGCTCCATAGTCTTCCCAACACAGCTTGTGAGACTGATTGGCCGGTAAATTGCAGCCTCGGTCTTACATTTCCCTTTCTTTAGTATGGGTATTGTGATGGCTTCTCTCCATACTTGGGGTACCGTTCCTTTCAACCAGCTGTGGTTGAATATCTCAAGCAGTTTTGTCTTTGCTGCTGAGCTCAGATTTACTAGCATTTCGTTGCTGATTTTGT
Source organism: Oreohelix idahoensis (assembly GCA_024509875.1). Lineage (NCBI taxonomy): Eukaryota > Metazoa > Mollusca > Gastropoda > Stylommatophora > Oreohelicidae > Oreohelix > Oreohelix idahoensis. The sequence goes on from JAMPIV010007112.1 coordinate 337,670, forward strand.
CTGGGCCGGGTGACTTTTGAAACTTAAGCTTGGAAATAGCCTTCTGTAGTTCTCCTAGTGTGATGGGTTCCCTCATTGGGGCAGGAGTATCTGTCTGTCCCATGGTTGCCAGTATTTCTTTTCTTATCTCTCTCTGATGATCTATGTTAATGGGTAAGTTGCTTTCTGAACTGTATCTTCTAGCAAACAAGTCTGCAGCTTGTTTTCCTCTGAAAAGTTTGCCACCTTCATCCAATGTGATAGTCTGCCTAGGTGAGGAACGCTCTTCATTTAGAGACTTGACTAATCTCCAAAGTTTCCTGCCGTCTTTCTCAAGGTTCAGCGATGCCGTTTTAGTTCTCCAGCTTTTCCGTTTTTTCTTCTAGCTTTGTTCTCTGAAACTCTGCTACAGCCTTTTTCCATTTGTTGTGAGTTTCAAGTGAAGGCTGAGACTCTGCGTCCTTTCTAGCCCTGTCCATAGCTTCCTGACGTTCTTGGAGTGTGCTGGACCAGTATGGTATGTAGTTACGCCGGCATCCTTTGGGAATGGTTTTCTTTTGCAGCTTGTAGTATGCATCTGTTGAAGTCTTTTACCACTTCATTAATGTCTCTGTTCTGTACCTTGAGGGTAGACAGACAGCAGCGTGTTCACCTGATGCCTGAATAAACCCCAGTTGGCTTTTTTGTAGTTCCATCTTGTAATGGCTGGGCCTGTACTGAGAGTTGCACTCTGGACAGTAAGAAAGATTGGGCGATGGTCGCTTCCCCCTAGTTGGTCTCCTACTTCTCTACTAATAGATCCAGCTATATCTGGTGTGGAGAAGGCAAGATCTGGTGTTGAAGTTGTGTGCCATCCTCTGGAGTAGAAGGTAGGAGTATCTGTGGCATTATTGACTAGGATTAGGGAGTGATCATCTTGCCAAGTTTCAACCTCTTCACCTCTGTGATCCAGATGGTTATAGCCCCAGCTCTGGGAGTGGCTATTAAAGTCTCCAACTGCTATAAAGTTGGTGGCTGGTACCTGTATAGAGCTGAGACTCAGGGGTTTGTTGTTCGGACAGTAATAGTTCAGGAGTTCTATTTCCATCTTGTCTACCTTTATCTGCAACAGCTGATATTCTGCTCCATCCATGAAGGTTTTCCTTTCGTGTGCAGGAATGTTATTCCTTACAAGAGTAAGTACTCCTCCTTTTCGTCTATCTTTTCTGTCGGATCTGAAGCATTGATATCCCCTTATTTTAAAGGTTTGAGAAAAGTACAACAAAAGTTAAGAATGAAACAGAAAGTACAACAAAAGTTAAACAGGAAACAGAAAGTACAACAAAATTTAAAAAGAAAATTGAAAGTACAACAAAAGTTAAAAAGGAAACAGAAAGTACAACAAAAGTTAAAAAGGAAACAGAAAGTACAACAAAAGTTAAAGGAAACAGAAAGTACAACTAAATGTTCACGTGCATCCATCAAAGAAGAGTTTTTTTTTTTTTTCATGGGAGATAATATCCCTTTATCTTGAGCTGGTATGCTTCAGCTCTATCCTCACCTTTCATATTTGCTAATATTAAATCTGTGACTATATTGCAGTCATGAGTTATAAGGGCACCAGGAATACAAATCTGGACAGTCCCCCATAAAATTAAATGGATCCCTTCATAAACAGACATACACACACATCTTCATTAGCAAAACATCCTCCACCCAACAAATATCTACGACAATGTCGGATATTTTGGTATGTAGAAGAGACTGCCCTGAGTGTTGATAAAACAAGGCCACTAAACAAAATGGTAGAGATGTGAAAATCTTCCTTGAAATATGAACATGCCATACCAGGTTTTTCAAGTCAGCAAATATGAACTTGTGTAGACTCTGGACATAAGTCAGAATATAAAATGTGAGAGAAAAAAAATGAGAAGGCCCTTGGTGAAGTGATGAAAACCTGTGTAATGTTCTAAAAACATGTTATTTATGTAGGTCAAATTATGGCAGAATATTGGATGATGCCATTTACAATGTAACCAACTTGTACACACACAAAATAACATCTCACCAATTGATCTGTGCATTTTTCATTTCAATCACAATTTACCGTCCGAATAGTCATATCTAATGTTAGAATACAGCCACATCATCTACCGTCCAGCCACATCATATACTATCAGAATACAGCCACATCATCTACCGTCCAGCCACATCATATAGGCTACTATCAGAATACAGCCACATCATCTACCGTCCAACCACATGTTTTATCTGATGCTCTTTATCGTATCACACGCGTCAGATTGCACTCACTACTAAACCTTCTGTCCAGTCTGACAGACTCAAACTGGTTCTAACTTTCCATCCTCTGTCTGGCGGTGAAGAGAATTCTGTTTCGACATCTGCCTATTCTCCACTCTGATCCTGATACCAGAGAGTTGTTTCGTGATACACCTTTGGTAGCATATCGTAGGGATAGGAATTTTAGAGATATTCTTGTACACAGTCGTCTGCGACATACTAGCCCTTCATACTTTGGTACTAAACCGTGCCAACGCCGTATATGTAAGAGCTGTCCGTTTGTACTCCAAACTCAGTCAGTCACTTTTCCGAAAGGAAAATTCATCATTAGAGAGTCTTTCACGTGCGAATCCAGAAACCTTATTTATGCTATCATCTGCAAGAGGTGTGACATGACCTATATTGGTGAAACTGGCAGGCGTTTGGCAGACAGGTTTCGTGAGCACTTGAATGACATCTATCATGGCAAACATTTACCGGTGGCTCTTCATTTCAATAGGCCTGACCATTCAGGTAAATCCGATATCCATGTCACGGCCCTCCATTCATGTGTCGGGGATGACAGGACTCGCTTTTCATTAGAGAATCGTCTTATTTTTCAATTAGGCGTTTTATGTCCTGAAGGTCTCAATGTTCAACATCATTTTGTATAAATTCTGGTAGCTTTTCTCTCTCTTTCATTCTTCTTTATTCGTTGTTTTTTCGATCTATCTTCTTATGTTTTGGTTTTGGTTCGTTTCATATCCTTTTGTATCTCTAAAAATTGTCGCTGTCTTACACGTCACTTCCTTCGAGATTACTTGAAGAGAGGACTGTGATCTTGTGTATTCTGAGCATTTACATTTCTAGCTAAGTGACTTGTTCCATAGTTTTGTTAATTCTCGTTTTTTTCGTTTCGTTTACTATTTTTTTCTTGATTCGGTATTTCTGTTAGGTTTTTCGATTTTCTTGTATTATCATTGTACTTTCTCCATCTGCGTGTATCGCTCATTTTGTATTGTTTCTTATCATCGTATGATTTTGTAGTACCTATTACTATATGTAATTCTTGTCTTTGTCACCTGTTTGTGGCTGACGAAGGGTAATACCCGAAACGTCCCTTGTCTCATGTGAACTGTTAATTGTAAAACTGATTCAATACCGTTTTATTAGTTTATAAACTTATATTCAGGAAATTACTGAGATCAAACCAGCCACTCCACCCAGCATATCAACAAAAACACACACACAATCAGACCTTGGGTGTCAATACTGACTCACTAAAACTTGGCTTAGAACTTTGACCAACACATACATAATTAGACCTTGTGTGTCAATACTGACACACCAACACATACACAATTAGACCTTGGGTGTCAATATTAACACACTAAGACTTGGCTTAGAACTTTGACCAACACACACACAATCAGACCTTGGGTGTCAATACTGACACACAACAACTAGACTTACCAGCAGCTAGTAGCACACCAACTATCGAGGTATCTTTGCTATCAAATAATGTCATCAAGTGATCACATGTGTGACACTGCACAAGTTCACACGATCATGTGTGGCGCACACACTTTTCAAGTACGACAAGATTGACCAATCAGCTCTCTCTTCTTAAATAACATAATCACAATCATTATGATGCATCTGCCAGACCTGGCCACAAAACTTGACCAAGTTTATGCAGCAACTGACATGAGGGTGGGAGTGTCCACCAAATAAAAAGAAACATTTCAGATCAAATATAACAAACATATTATGATGACAGATGTAAATATGATAATGGTGTCTATGATGAGGATGACTGAAGGTTCAAATCTGATTTTAAAAAGATACAATTTGGCCTCTGAAAACTGCTAGAGAATCCGCTGGAAACTTCGGCAGTTGTACTCAAGCTTCAAGCTAAACCCACACCACTCCCTGACCTGGGTGTCAGACTTGGAAGTTAGCTGCACGTACAGAGGAGAAATCTGGTGAGTATATCTCCTTGAGAATAAACTGTGAAATGACTAGGCGTCTGTGTCATTTCAAGCTCTCAACAGTGACGTTCATTGGGGGCTGGCTTGTGGTTGTCTGCCATAACACCCAGACCTAACTGGCAAGTGGTTGCAGAGCCGGGACCAGCTGGCAATGATGCTGCTGCTGTTGCTGTAATGGTAGCTGTTGTTGCTGCCACTACTGCTGCTGCTGATGCCAATACTGTGTTGCGGCGGAGATGTTGAGGGGATGACTGAGCATAAGTATCAGGAGGACTTGGAACTGCCCCAGCTGCAGTGGCCTCTCCCTCTTCTCCACTTTTACTGTCCTTGTTGCGGAACTTCTTGCGCCAGGATGGAGCGCGCCAGGATGGAGCACGACGGAATTTCCCACCCTCACCCTAGTGATCAAAACAAGAAAAATTTTAAAAATGAGCAGAGTTAAATAATATCTCCATCAAACTAGGCCGAATCTAACACTATTGTTTCCTGTCCCTTCTTCACTTTGTAAAGAGAATGGAGCTTCCATGACAGATAAGCCTACATCAAAGTACCTCATGTACTCATGCTGTGTGAAGCCTACATCAAAGTACCTCATGTACTCATGCTGTGTGAAGCCTACATCAAAGTACCTCATGTACTCATGCTGTGTGAAGCCTACATCAAAGTACCTCATGAACTCATGCTGTGTCACATCTGTAGCAATATGTTTTACGTGATGAGGTTGCTAGTCCTCTGAACACTACTCTTAGTTGTCTTCTACAACACGCAGGGAGGAGTTAGAGTGGTCCTAGTCTCTGCTAAACAATACCAAAGCTCCCTTGAGCCTTGCATCACCACAGAACTCACTAACCTCATGTTAACTTCCACAGAATTAATTTATCTGAGCTAGGATTATGAATAAAACTTACACAATTAAATATAAATTTACAAGTGACCTTTCCCTTTTTTTGAAAAAAATAATAAAAACATAAAAAGTATTACAATTTAATAATTTTAGGAAAAAAAAGCAATTAGACATGTTTAATTACTTGGTATATAATAGGTAATACAATACATAGAAAGGTTCTGGCTGTAAGCAAAAAGCAATAACTAAATATGCTAGCTTTATTATAACCAATCTGGAGTAAACAGGATATTTTCTACATTAATATAAAATTAAAATGTCAGTATAGAAATTCATCTATGAACCAATATATCAGTCTAGAACTTCATGTATGAACTAATATATCAGTCTAGAACTTTCTGAATGAACTAATATATCAGCCTAGAACTTCATGTATGAACTAATATATCAGTCTAGAACTTAATGTATGAATCAATATATCAGTCTAGAACTTCAAGTATGAACCAATATATCAGTCTAGAACTTCATGTATGAATGAATATATCAGTCAAGAACTTCATATATGAACTAATATATCAGTCTAGAACTTCATGTATGAACTAATATATCAGTCCAGAACTTTGTGTATGAACCAATATATCAGTCTAGAACTTCATGTATGAACTAATTTAACAGTGTAGAACTTTATGTATGAACTAATATATCAGTCTAGAACTTCATGTATGAACTAATATATCTGTCTAGAACTTTGTGTTTGAACTAAGATATTAGTCTATAACTTGATGTATGAACTAATTTATCAGTCTAGAACTTTGTGTATGAACTAATATATCAGTCTAGAACTTTATGTATAAACTAATACTAATATATCAGTCTAGAACTTTGTGTATGAACCAATAAATCAGTATAGAACTTCATGTATGAACTAATATATCAGTCTAGAACTTTATGTATGAACTAATATATCAGTCTAGAACTTTGTGTATGAACAAAATATCAGCCTAGAACTTCATGTATGAACCAATATAACAGTCTGGAACTTAGTGTATGAATCAATATATGAGTCTAGAACTTCGAATATGAACCAATATATCAGTGTAGAACTTCATGTATGAACAAATATATCTGTCTAGAACTTCATGTATAAACTAATATATCAGTTTAGAACTTCATGTATGAACTAATATATTAGTCTAGAACTTCGTGTATGAACCATATATCAGTCTAGAGCTTGGTGTATGAACCAATATATCAGTCTAGAACTTCATGTATGAACTAATATATCAGTCTAGAACTTCATGTATGAACTAATATCAGTCTAGAACTTCGTGTATAAACCAATATATCAGTCTAGAACTTCATGTATGAACTAATATATCAGTCTAGAACTTTGTGTATGAACAAAATATCAGCTTAGAACTTTGTGCATGAACTAATATATCAGTCTAGAACTTCACTTATGAACTAATATATCAATCTAGACCTTGGTGTATGAACTAATTTATCAGTCTAGAACTTGGTGTATGAACTAATATATCAGTCTAGAACTTCATGTATGAACTAATATTTCAGTCTAGAACTTTGTGTATGAACAAAATATCAGCCTAGAACTATGTGCATGAACTAATATATCAGTCTAGAACTTCATGTATGAACTAATATATCAGTCTAGAACTTGGTGTATGAACTAATTTATCAGTCTAGAACTTGGTGTATGAACTAGTATATCAGCCTAGAACTTTATGTATGAACTAATATATCAGTCTAGAACGTTGTGTATAAACTAATATATCAGTCTAGAACTTCGTGTATATGAACTAATATATCAGTCTAGAACTTACTTACTTAGTCGTTCCCCTTCTACCGTGAGGTGTAGAGGTTTGGAAGAGAGAGTGCCAGACTATCCTATCGGCTGTCTTCCTCCTGGCCTGGTTCCATTCTAGTCCTCGGTCCTTCAAAGATTGTCTAATGTTGTCCTCCCAGCAGACTCTGGGTCGTCCTGGGGGTCTGGATCCCTGGCTCTTTGTTTCCCATGCTTGTCGTGGTAGCCTATCTTCTCCCATTCTGCAGACATGGCCAAACCATCTTAGTTGGGACTGTTCTACTTGGGTCTGCAGGGGGTGGCATTTTAGGCCTTGACGTATCGTCTGGTTGCGGACCATGTCTCTTATTGTTACTTCAACCACCTTCCTCACATATCTCATTTCTGAGGTTTGGATCTGGCTTTTATGGGTTGTAGTCATTGCCCATGACTCGCATCCATATGTCAAGACTGGGACATAGGTGGAGCGGTATACAGCAATCTTCATTTTCTTACCAACCTCTCTCTTGCTGAGGAATCCTCGATTTATGGCCTGAAAAAGTCTCCCGGCTGCTGCTTTTCGAGTGGCCAACTCTTCTTTGATGCCTCCCTTTCGGTCTATAATAGCTCTGAGATATTTAAAGTGGTCGACCTGCTCCAGGACCTGTTCTCCCAGCTTAATCTGATGTTTTCTTTCTTCTCGTGATATCACCATGGATTTTGTTTTAGAGCTACTTATGACCATTCCTCTCTTCTCCAGCTCTTCCTTCCAGACTTGCAGGTTGGATTGGAGATGTGCCTCTGATTTAGCAATCAAGGCAACATCATCAGCAAATGCCAGCTATGAAATACATACCTGTCTCATCTTCCAGTACCCCACTGAATACTTTCTTGTTCTCTCCTTACATGACTTGATAACAGCGTCCACGAGGAGTATGAAAAGATAAGGTGACAGGATAACACCTTGTCTTACACCAGTGGTGGTCCTGAACTCTTCTGACTTATGGTTTGCTGTCCTCACATAATTTCTGCAAGACTTGTAGAAGCTCTGTATAGCATGAATCAGAGGTGCTGGAATGTTCTTCTTTGCCAAACAGTCTCAAAGTTTGCTCCAGGGGACCCTGTCAAATGCCTTTTCCAGATCTATGAAACAAAGATGGATCTCACTCTTATACTCAAGGGCCTTTTCACTCAGCTGTCTGAGTGTGAAGATTAGGTCTTGAGTACTTCGATTTGCTTGGAATCCACACTGGACCTCATCCAATTGTGGCTCAGCTAGGCGTCAAAGTCTCTGCTCTAGGATTCTAGAGTAGATTTTACCAGGGACACTGAGAAGGGATATGCCTCTATGGTTTCCACATTGTCGATTGTCACCCTTTTTGAAAATTGGTGTTATGATGGCAATCTCCCAGTCCTTTGGTATGGTCTTGTTGCACCACGCTGCCTGTAGGACCCTTAGGAGTAATAGATCGCCTGATGCTAACATGTACTTAACCATTTCTGGTGTTATACCATCATGCCCTGCTGCTTTGCCCATCTTGATTTTCTCCAGTGTTGCCTTCAGTTCTTCCATCTTTATGTGATCTTCATCACCATTTGTTTCCTCTTCTGTGCTAGTGGTTATCATTTCTGATGCTTGACCTTGCTCACCATCAAGGAGTTCTGAGAAATATTCTTTCCATCTTTCCATTACTTCCTTTGGGGCAGTAAGCAATTTGCCTTGCTTGTCCTTTATAAATTTGAGAGGGCATTTGTTGCGCTAAACTTGTCGTAACTTATTCTGACTATATATTCTGACTACGTATTCTGACCATGCATTCTGACTATATATTTAATTTTGTAATGCATGGGAAATAACTCATGTAATTGTAGTCACTTTTTTATTTCTACTAGTTGTCTAATCGTGTGACGATAGTTGCCGATAGTTTGTGTGAACGATTTTGAGTCATGTCCATATATGGAGCGCTCAGGTCGTCAGTTCTTAGAAAACAGTTGGCAATCACAATGTTTCAAGATGTCATTTCCTTTTAAGGTTCGAATCTTTAGTCGAACATCTTAGAACATTCTTCGTTCCGTATATTAGCTGAGCTGTATTCGATTCGCGTGTTCTGCGCATGTCCTAGGTTGTGTCATTGTTTGAATGATTTCCGCCCAGTTGACTCTTGGCAGATTTTGCTTGTGAGCAGGACGAAGTTTTTTTGTGCTGGCGTCCTTGCTGATATTATTCAGGAAAGAGTCCTCATCGTTGCTGTTCCTTTTGAGATGATATATCTCTATGTTATTCCAAGTGCCTGGAGGCCTATGTGATTTATGTGATTTAATTCCTGATGAACAGGTAATTGAATTTTGCTGAGTAACTTTATCGCCATCTTGTGATGTTGACATTTTTGCCTAGCCTGCCTTATTAAAGAGTCTATGATATGACAAGTTTGCTCAGCTCACGATTCACTTATATTGTCATGCATCGATTGATGCCTGTCCTAAGGACCATTTGCTTCCTGAACTTTATTGATGGATCTAGGTTTGATACCTTTGTTGTTTAAGGAACATAGAGGACGATAATATGACGCTCAGAAGACATGCCTGTCTTGTTGAGGTCGAATATAGGAGACTAGATTTAATCTCCCATTTGATATCTACTAGCTATGATGGAAAGGGAAAGCTTACCACCTGACTACATGCACAGCTGTTTATGATATCCTAAGAAGGCATATAATGTACCATTATTATTGATGCTGTCTGCTGTTCCTGCTGTATTGACTACGTCGATGATGTAATGACTATTGTTCTATACCAGTGATGTTACTGCATAATTATCTTCATGTATCTCGTCGTTGTGGCGTATAATATATGTTACCAACAACATCACTTGCTGTTCAGCGATTTATTGACTTTATACGTTTATGAATTGATGTGACGTCCCTATCTGATACTTGACTTCATAAACACGTCACACATAAACCAGACCACGACACCATAAGATCTTGCCTCATCATCCTTGGTGTCCGAGGGCGATAACCCTCCATGTTGAGTGGTGCTACTACCAAGACACATCAACACTTTATAGCTCCACATCAACATATCCAGTAGAGTACTGTTACACACCTCTAAATAGACACTCTACATATATCTGGTGGATTCTAGCACTCTACATATTGGTGGCCAGTCCAAAGGCATTCGATAAGCCCACCACATCTCAACATTGATTTGGTGAGCAGATTCGGGGTCCCTTACCCACTACCATCAGCAACCAAGAACTACTTATTCGGAGTAACCAGGAGGACATGCACACCATCATAGCTGGCAGACGCTGGAGTTGGGTTGGCCATGTCCTCAGAAGGGACCCTGATACCATCGCAAGAACAGCTATGCTATGGACCCCCGAGGGAAAGCGAAAGAGAGGCCGACCAAAAACAACTTGGCGGAGAACTGTGGAAGCTGAGATGCAAAGAATGAACCACAGTTGGGGCACTGTACGAAGGATGGCCGCCGCCCGAGCAAAGTGGAATCAATTTGTTGCTGCCCTACAAGACGCCACCAGGCGTGATGGTCGCTGACTGCTTTGACGGTTGGCGGTTATGGATCAAAGAAGAAGAAGAAGACCCACTACATTCAACACTACAAGTCAACAAACTACAAGACATCAACAAAGAATTTTGAAACTACTCGGCGTTGCCCGGTAAATGTGGAATTACATCTTTTTGCCATAAGCAAGAAATTTGACAGTACCCGGCGTTGTTACATATTGCCGGATATCACAGACTGTTGCTGTCTTTAACTCAAGTGAAGCCAGTCGCTGCTGTCAAGGTGCCAAGTTGCTGTCGTTGTATGAAGGTCAAGTGCCGGTTGTTTCGAGTTCGTTTTCAGAAGGCCAAGTACCGAATTCAAACATATTTACTATAGGATTCAGAAGGACAAGTGCCGAAAAACACTACACTACATTCTATATATCAGAAGCTCAAGTACCATCGTCTTGACAGTTTTGGAACAGTTCAGATGTACCATCATTGTTGGATCTTCATTCCTTAGGACGCTGATTGTCATCTGTTTTTTCCGCTGGGCTGACGTTGGATTACCATAAGTTAAGTGGCCTGTTTTGTTTGTGAACTGTGCCCTTATACTTCTACTGAGTCTTCTGTGTTTCATCTCATTCTTTTGTTATATGTTTATATGTTATTTGTATATTTATATTTATATGTTTATGTGTCTGCGGGTTTCGGTTGGGCGGTGTCTCCCTTAGATCATACCACGTCATAGAGGTTGTCTATCGTGAGCGTTTTCTATAGGGTGTGCAAATTTCCGATACTGGAATTTGCAAAGCGACTTCTGTTGCTATTTTTTGTTAGTTGTGATGACATGTGTTAGTATTGTTTTCGTTATTTTTCTGCATTCTTTAGTTCTGTTTTGATTTGTTTGTATTTGCTAGCCTACTCTTTTCTATTGTTTAGTTTCATACACCATTTTTGTTTATACACTGTGGTGTCTTGTATTTGTATTATCTTCTCGCAGATATCATCACATTTTTTGTGATATTTCTTTAATTTTCGCTTTATTTTTTGTTGATTTCTGCAAATGTTTTCGTATAGTTGCTAAATCTTTGTTATTGTTTACATTGTATTGTTTACAGTGTAATATTTACATTGTTATTGTTTACATTGTGATTGTGTTTACATAGTCATTGGTTACACTTATAGTAGTTAATTCACATTTGATAGTGGGTTATGCTTATGCATTACTACTACACTGGTGATTAATAAATGATGAATAATATTACTTACGGTAATTAATTCAGATTGGATAATGGATTATGCTGATGCACCACTACTATACTGATGATAAATAAATGATGAATAGTATTGTGCACTATTGAATGGGAAGTGCACCTATGATCAAGGGTTGATTGATGATATTTCAAAAAGGTCTATACACAAGATCTTTGATTTAAGACTTGTTTCCCACAGAGATTGGGATGATAATATGGTGTTGTGAGTAAGCAAGTGCTGATTTAAGACTTGTTATAATTAAATTTGAAATAAGATAATTAATTATTTCAGGTTGTGGACTCATATTATTACTCATCATGTCTACACTTGAATACTTTATTGAGCAGGGTAAATCGCTTGGGAAGACTGGTGATAAGTTAGAAGAATTTGCAACTACTCAATATGATAAAGCATTAAAAATGGAAGCTGAACAAAAGAAACTGCAGATGCAAGTTGATGAAAAGAGATACCAAATGGAAATGGAAAAACAAAAAAGAGAAGCAGAAGCTGAAGAGAAGAGACTACAGATTGAGTCTGAAAATAAAAGACTTGAAAAAGAAGCTGACAATAAAAGACTTGAAAAAGAGGCTGAAAATAAAAGATTAGAAAAACAAGCTGAGGCTGAAGAAAGGAAGTTACAAAGAGAGGCTGATGAGAGAAAAGCAAAAATGGAGCATGAAGAAAAACTCTTAGCTTTGGAAGTTGAGAAATTAAAGGTGATGAACATGAGTAATGCTAATGATGCAAATAAGGTCTCAGATAAGACTAATGCAAGCACTTTCAAGCTTAATCTACCACCACTGAATGCTTCCATCGACGATATAACATTCTATCTGGACAGATTTGAAACTTCATGTAAAGTACATAACATAGATAAATCACTGCAGGTTTATCATTTGTCCAAAATACTTAGAGGTGATGCTTTGAGTATGTTAAGTATGGTAGATGAGCCTGACAAGAACAACTTTGAGGTTGTCAGGGCTATATTGTTAAAGAAATACCAACTTGATGAAGACGGCTATCGTCTTCAATTTAAAAATATGTTGCCAGAAACTGGAATGCAATTCTCTGAATTCATTTCAAAGATACGTCTTACTTTTTCACGTTGGGTGGAGCTGTCTAAGACAGAAAAAACTTATGAAGGACTTATGGACTTAATACTTAGAGACAAAGTCATGTCTTCTGTCAATGAGTCTTTCCTTGCTTTCCTTCATGAACGTAAACCTAAAACAATAAAAGAAATGGAAGATTTCTGTTGCCAGTATATAACTGCGTATCCTCACGTAACCATTGGTAACTCTAAAATAAAAGAAGGTCTGCCAGTTGCTTCGGCAGCACCTTATGGTCAAAACTCTAGTCATAGATTCCAACAAAATTTTGATAGGAAAAGTAACCGTAGTTACGGTCAAAATTATGGAAATCAATTTCAGGGTGATTCTTCTTCGAAGAATTGGAGACGAGCTGACAGTCCTCGTTACTTCCAACCTAATAATTTTAGGCATTTCAGAAGAGGATATGGTAACAGAGAATTTTCCTCGCATAGACCTCAAAACCAAACAAATAGATGTTCACATCAATGTGGACAAGATAATAATCACGGAAACTGTAGTTCAAAACAGGATAACGGTTATAATAGAGATTCTAATAACTTCAGAGATAATAATAACTCTGATAACTTCAGAGGTAATAACAGTCGCGGTAGATCTCAATACAAAAAAAAGAGATATCAGCAGGCTAACTCTGTTCAACAAGAATCTCAGGGAGCTTGTAATCAGGTTTCTGATAATAAAACCTCTAACGCTGTCACTTGCTCCGCTTTTGACTTTGGGAGAGCAAACAAATGCCCCCAATGCAGTACTCTGTTCGAACCGACTACAATATCGACTTTGAGTTGTGGTCACCCTCTCCCCGCTCTTCCTGCTTCGGTTGCGCATGACGGGAGAGGTTCTCTAATCCTACATAAGGGTCTTGTTAATAATACTCCGGTCTCACTACTTTTCAATTCCGGATGCACCACTATTGGTGTTAGACAATCACTTGTAGAACCATCCTGTGCTACAGGAAAGGTTATCAAATGTGTCACATTTGGCGGCACTCTAGAGAAATATCCTACTGCTGTAATTCACATTGCCACTCCTTTCTTTACGGGAGATGTGCATGCCTGTCTCTTACCTAATCCTATTGCGGACCTTATTATTGGTCATATCCACGGAGTTAGGGAATGTACCCCACAGCAGATTGCTGCTTGGGAAGATGATAATATGCAAGCTACCAATGCAGTGGTTACAAGAGCACAAGCTCTACAAACACCACAAACTTCGTTGAATAATGATAATGAAGTTCATAGCCAAGATAGTACCTTGGTTATTTCTCGTGACTCGTTCATAAAATTACAAGAAGAAGATCCTACGCTAAAAAAAATTCTTCATTCTTGCGAAGAAAGGTGATCCAAATAAGGATACACAAAGAAAATCTTGGATAGCAATGAAAAACGGCGTACTTGTACGTATGGTACAAGACTCGGCTACGTCAGCACATTCGCAAATTCTTGTTCCCAAGAGTATGAGAGTGCAAATATTGCAACATGCTCATGACTCGCAATGTGCTGGACACATGGGATTTTCCCGTACAAAGTCGAGAGTCCTTGCGGCTTTCTTTTGGCCCTTTGTTAACAAGGACATTCGTATATACTGCCGATCATGTCAGGTATGTCAGGAGGTCAAATCTAGAGGACCACGACATGCTGCGCCTATCCAGGCTGCTGACATCCCTATTCGGCCATTTCAGAAAATGGCCATAGATATTATTGGCCCTTTTAAGATAAAGTCGGCCAGAGGACATCAGTTTATCCTTACATGTGTCGATATGTGCACACGTTGGCCAGAGGCTATCCCTCTAAAGAGCAAATCTACTACAGATATCGCAGATGCTCTTTGGCTGATATTTTCTCGCTTGGGGTTCCCCAGAGAAATACTGTCAGACCATGGCACTCAACTCATATCTGATACTATGTCTCAAGTAATGTCTACCTTACACATTAAAAGATCTCTCAGTAGCATCTATCATCCTATGTCTAATGGGTTAGTTGAGCGTCTGAATAGAACGCTCAAGACTTTACTTGGTAAGATAACTGAAGATCATCCTCAAGATTGGGACAGGGTTTTACCCGCAGCTCTCTTTGCCTATAGAGAGGTCCCAAATGAACACACAGGATTTTCTCCCTTTGAACTTGTCTTTGGCGCGCGTCCGCGCGGCCCTATGTCTTTGTTACACGATCTCATCACTGCCGATGATATTAGTGATGACACTCAATCCTCATATGAGTATGTCATTGCTCTTAGGCAAAAGATCATTGAGGCATGCAAACTAGCAACTGCTTCGTCAGAAATTGCTAAAGAAAAAGCAAGGCAGTTTGCTAACAAGAACATATGTCTACGACAACTTTGTCCAGGTGACAAAGCATTCGTCCTACTCCCCAGTAGGGAAAATAGACTTCTGATTGCATGGAAAGGTCCATATGCAATAGTCTCACGAATTTCCGATGTTGACTATGTGGTCGATATAGATGAAAAGCATAAAACTTTCCATATCAACATGCTGACGGAATTTCATGAGCGTCCAGACTATTTGCTGCCTATTTTCCAGGCAACGGACGATTCTTCTGTACCTCATGGTCATTACTCATCCCTGTCTGTCATACAGGATGAGGAATCTGTTTTTTCTGATGTGAATCTCCCTCTTCCAGTGGTTCCACTACATTCCATGGAATCTTGGAAAGATGTCTCCATTTCTCCTAATCTTTCTGTTGATGAACATCGTCAAGTCTCGTCGATGTTACAGACATTTAAGGATGTTCTAACTGACATCCCTGGTCACACGCATGTCATAGAACATGACATAATTCTTACCGACAATAATCCTGTTAGGGTTAGACCGTATCCTATCCCTATACACTTTCAGTCACAAGTGGAAAAGGAATTGGATGAAATGATTCAATTAAACATAATTGAACCATCGACTTCTCCATATTCTTCTTCCATGGTTATTGTTCGGAAGAAAGATAAGAACATACGAATTTGCGTTGATTATCGCAAATTAAATCAAGCCACAAAGTTCGATGCTGAACCTATGCCTTTACTAGAAGATCTACTTATTAGACTTTCTAATTCTAGATTCTTCACTAAACTTGACTTGTCTAAAGGTTCTTGGCAAGTGCCTTTAGCAGATCATGCCAAACCTCTTACTGCTTTCTCAACACCTAGGGGTCTATTTCAATGGAATGTTATGCCTTTCGGTCTTATGAACGCCCCTGCTACTTTCGTTCGCATGATGCATCGAATTCTTTCTCATCGTTCAGACGTCATCGCATACTTAGATGATATCTGTCTCTTCAGTGATTTCTGGGAAGATCACTATTTGGGTTTATATGACCTACTGTCCACTCTACGTGAGTTTAATTTGACGGCAAAACCCTCTAAAGCCTATATTGGTTTTGGTAAAATCTCTTTCCTGGGTCATCGTGTTGGTCATGGTCTCTTGAAGACAGAAGACCACAATACTTCGAAAATATTGAACATCTCTGTACCTAAAACGAAGAAACAAGTCCGTAGTCTCTTGGGTTTAATTCAATTCTATGGGAGATTCATCCCGAATCTATCTTCGATCATGGCACCTCTCTCAACTTTGTTGAAGAAAGGGTCGCCTAATCTGGTTCGTTGGTCTCAGGAATGTCAATCTTCCTTAGACCAGATCAAGAAAATATTTTCTTCTCCTCCCATCCTAAGATTACCTACTCTTGATAGGACTTTTGTTCTTCGAAGTGATGCTTCATCCACTGGGATCGGAGCAGCACTTATGCAGGAATATGCTGAAACTCTGCATCCTGTTATGTACATTTCTAGAAAACTAAATGCAGCAGAGAGGAACTACTCGGTTTTAGACCGTGAGTTGTTGGCTATGGTTTGGTCAATTCTCAAACTACAAAGATTCCTCCTGGGCGCACATTTCATTCTAGAAACTGATCAAAAAGCTCTTACAGCTATTCAGACTAAGAACTTGAAGAGTTCGAGATCCACTCGATATGCTATTGCTCTTCAACCTTTTCACTTCATGGTACGAGCTATCCGTGGGTCGGATAATGTGATGGCTGACTCTGTCTAGATGCCCACATGATTCCAACTAATACTTCTGTCCTATTTCTAGATATACGACAGAGTCATAACACACCTATATTACTACAATACATTAGCACATCTGTCCTCACTTTAGGTGAACACATACTATTGTGCTTTGTTATCATCTTCTTCTGTTCCCATCTTTAATATAAGAGGAAGACTGAGTAGTTAATATAAGGGCCGAAAGTTTACTCGGCCACAATTATTAATAATAATGTATTGTATAGTATGAAACATAATGGCTATTAAATAGAATTATATTGGTTGTTTTTTTTCTCAGCATGTCATTGATGATCTGAGAAGCTACCTTTCTGTTGTCAAACATGGAGAGTTCCACATTGTACACTTTCCTTGGAACGACAGGAGATGTGTCCTGGATCGTCATTTATGTTTAATTTCATTATGTAATGATATTATTAAACGTTTAGATAATATACTATTTAATATTCACTATCAGATGTGTACATCCATTTTAAAGCGGTAGTAGTATATGACACCGCTATTTGATAACGATTGTATTACACGTGCATATGTATATTGTACTTACATGCTAGTGTAGTGTGTGTTGGTGGCACCTCCCCGATATATTTTTTTGAATCAGATTTTTTATCTGTTGAGAAATATTCTCACCAGACACTTTATGTGTCAATTTAGCCTCATATAAGGCAGTGCAATTACTTATCCTCGCATAATTCATGCGTTGTTAAACCGCTTTTGGTTTTACTCTTGGATATTTTTAAAAAAAAAATGTTGCACATTTTTTTTTTATCGGGAGGTTGCGGTAATGTTGCGCTAAACTTGTCGCAACTTATTCTGACTATATATTCTGACTACGTATTCTGACCATGCATTCTGACTATATATTTAATTTTGTAATGCATGGGAAATAACTCATGTAATTGTAGTCACTTTTTTATTTCTACTAGTTGTCTAATCATGTGACGATAGTTGCCGATAGTTTGTGTGAACGATTTTGAGTCATGTCCATATACGGAGCACTCAGGTCGTCAGTTCTTAGAAAACAGTTGGCAATCGCAATGTTTCAAGATGTCATTTCCTTTTAAGGTTCGAATCTTTAGTCGAACATCTTAGAACATTCTTCGTTCCGTATATTAGCTGAGCTGTATTCAATTCGCGTGTTCTGCGCATGTCCTAGGGTGTGTCATTGTTTGAATGATTTCCGCCCAGTTGACTCTTGGCAGATTTTGCTTGTGAGCAGGACGAAGTTTTTTTGTGCTGGCGTCCTTGCTGATATTATTCAGGAAAGAGTCCTCATCGTTGCTGTTCCTTTTGAGATGATATATCTCTATGTTATTCCAAGTGCCTGGAGGCCTATGTGATTTAATTCCTGATGAACAGGTAATTGAATTTTGCTGAGTAACTTTATCGCCATCTTGTGATGTTGACATTTTTGCCTAGCCTGCCTTATTAAAGAGTCTATGATATGACAAGTTTGCTCAGCTCACGATCCACTTATATTGTCATGCATCGATTGATGCCTGTCCTAAGGACCATTTGCTTCCTGAACTTTATTGATGGATCTAGGTTTGATACCTTTGTTGTTTAAGGAACATAGAGGACGATAATATGACGCTCAGAAGACATGCCTGTCTTGTTGAGGTCGAATATAGGAGACTAGATTTAATCTCCCATTTGATATCTACTAGCTATGATGGAAAGGGAAAGCTTACCACCTGACTACATGCACAGCTGTTTATGATATCCTAAGAAGGCATATAATGTACCATTATTATTGATGCTGTCTGCTGTTCCTGCTGTATTGACTACGTCGATGATGTAATGACTATTGTTCTATACCAGTGATGTTACTGCATAATTATCTTCATGTATCTCGTCGTTGTGGCGTATAATATATGTTACCAACAACATCACTTGCTGTTCAGCGATTTATTGACTTTATACGTTTATGAATTGATGTGACGTCCCTATCTGATACTTGACTTCATAAACACGTCACACATAAACCAGACCACGACACCATAAGATCTTGCCTCATCATCCTTGGTGTCCGAGGGCGATAACCCTCCATGTTGAGTGGTGCTACTACCAAGACACATCAACACTTTATAGCTCCACATCAACATATCCAGTAGAGTACTGTTACACACCTCTAAAAATAGACACTCTACATATATGTGGTAAAGTGGGATGTTATAAATATTTATAGGGGACTTAGTGTACTGACTGAGATCAGCTGTGAAGGTATATTTATATCTCAGTCAGAATTATTCTGGAGTAGTGTGATGATTACGTTATATGTCTAGGGTATGTGTATGATGAAGTGTAAGTCATAACAACAACAGACAGATAAACAATTTAATTTATTCCACCACACTTGACAACACTGTGACACTCACATACATATAACACTCTAAAGGATATCTTAAAGGAGTCACTGATAACTTTTCAAATAACAATATGTATTCATTGCTGTCATGAATGTATATGTGTCCTGATTCAAATACAAAGGGAACCAGGAATCACAATCAATTTTAATTACAAGTTATATGTACAGAATTTCTCAATATGAATCTTGTAGTGACATGTATTTTTAATAGTATCCTATGTGTGTCAGTTGTGTAGTAGTAATATGAGGTAATACTGGTTTTGTTTTGTTCAAGCTCTGTTGGTATTTGTCATCATGACTTCAATAGTTTGTCTTTATTGGAACTAGTATTGGAGATGTTCTCAGTTCCTGATATTAAAACACTTAAATTCCCCTCTTAATGTTATTTTTACAAGGTCATTTTAAGATGGGGTACATAATGTTGAGCTCAGCTGGCCACATCAGCTTATCTTGCGTGATGGCGGCAGGAAAGGACTCCTCTGCTCGATTTCTCCCCTGGGCTCTGGAGACACCTCACTGATAGCTAAATGGACCAAGGAGTATGCTGTCCGACTCTGGATTCAGCAAAGCTCTGACCAGGTGCTGCTCAATAACGTTAAGACCACAGTCCCTGAAAACAAGAAGGATGTACCTTCTACTTCATAACTAATTGATACTCTAGTTCTACACTGAGCACAATACATCACAAACATTGAGTTCAGAGCGTTAGGCCAACTGTCAGCTTCATCTGAAATACTTTATACCAGTATTAACCTCCTTAATGGTTACTACGCCTCTGCACTTCCAGCATTATTTCTTTCTAGTCAATCATCTAGGTGTCAGTGTACTGTTTGGCCATTCCATGCCGTTTTACTTTCCTCCGACACCTCACTGATAGCTAAATGGACCAAGGAGTATGCTGTCCGACTCTGGATTCAGCAAAGCTCTGACCAGGTGCTGCTCAATAACGTTAAGACCACAGTCCCACAATTCATGGAAATACACAGATACGTTGACTAGCAATGAATTCTGGCACAAATACTGGCACAAATTCCCATCTGCTTATGTTCCAGGCTTTATTTTATATAAAATATACACTGGTGATCAACGCACTGCTTCTTAGTAGGTTTATTACAAGATGTGGCAATGAACAGACGCTCTGAATCAAGTATATTCGCAGCTCTACCCAATGAAACCACGTCTCCACATCTTTTCAAAAAAGTACCCCTTCTACTCGTTTCCCATAACAACGCAAGATAGTATTTATAGCCCGACCAATCGTGTTTAGTCTTATATTTGTTGCGCTCCAATCAATTAGGAGTTAACATGGTAGGCTATTTCCGTAACGTAAGGTTTTTTCAAACACGTTATAAAAAAATTTTATGAGCAGAAATGATTTCATGCTGTCAGGCATCCCCACTATTTTATTTTGGTTATAATTTATTAATTCCTAGACTATTTGCGTAACGTTTTACATATTCTTTGTCAGCAAACCCTAAGGAACCCAAATATACAAATTTAAAAGAGCTACGTGGCTGCGTTCAAAATATGCAATTTCTTCTACCTCCTGTTTCGAAGATGTGCTGTCTGGGTACTGTAATGTTTTCAAACGTAAACCCATCTAATGTCATCTTTTCTAATAAGCGTTTGCCAGGTTTTTTAAAACCTAACTCTGGGAAGGGTAGTGAATTTTATCACTGTCGATTTGAAATAAAGTTAGTGCATGTGGCCTTACACGCGTGATGGCAGCAATTGTGTATCGCGCGACGCGTGTTTAGTGTTGCACGTGTTCGGCTTTCTGCCTCTCCCTTCTCTCTCTATCCTTTAGTCCATCTGTTCGTTCGTTTTGGTAACGTAGTATAATTAATGTTAGGATTAATTTAGGTCATTACGCAGTGTGCCTCTCAATGTTTTTCTTAGAAATGCAATACCCGTTTTAATGTGTTGTGGAAACGCTTGTATTGATGCAGTGGCTTATATTTAACGTGGAAACGTTACAATTTGCAGATGAAGCATAAAACAAAGGGGGATTTGGAGTACATTCTTTGTGACAGCACTGTTATTTTACCATTGCTCTTTTCTTTATTAGAATTTATTTGTTAGGCTTTATATTTACCTGATAATTTATATATGTGGATTAGAATATTTCACGACAATATATCTGGTGGATTCTAGCACTCTACATATTGGTGGCCAGTCCAAAGGCATTCGATAAGCCCACCACATCTCAACATTGATTTGGTGAGCAGATTCGGGGTCCCTTACCCACTACCATCAGCAACCAAGAACTACTTATTCGGAGTAACCAGGAGGACATGCACACCATCATAGCTGGCAGACGCTGGAGTTGGGTTGGCCATGTCCTCAGAAGGGACCCTGATACCATCGCAAGAACAGCTATGCTATGGACCCCCGAGGGAAAGCGAAAGAGAGGCCGACCAAAAACAACTTGGCGGAGAACTGTGGAAGCTGAGATGCAAAGAATGAACCACAGTTGGGGCACTGTACGAAGGATGGCCGCCGACCGAGCAAAGTGGAATCAATTTGTTGCTGCCCTACAAGACGCCACCAGGCGTGATGGTCGCTGACTGCTTTGACGGTTGGCGGTTATGGATCAAAGAAGAAGAAGAAGACCCACTACATTCAACACTACAAGTCAACAAACTACAAGACATCAACAAAGAATTTTGAAACTACTCGGCGTTGCCCGGTAAATGTGGAATTACATCTTTTTGCCATAAGCAAGAAATTTGACAGTACCCGGCGTTGTTACATATTGCCGGATATCACAGACTGTTGCTGTCTTTAACTCAAGTGAAGCCAGTCGCTGCTGTCAAGGTGCCAAGTTGCTGTCGTTGTATGAAGGTCAAGTGCCGGTTGTTTCGAGTTCGTTTTCAGAAGGCCAAGTACCGAATTCAAACATATTTACTATAGGATTCAGAAGGACAAGTGCCGAAACAACACTACATTCTATATATCAGAAGCTCAAGTACCATCGTCTTGACAGTTTTGGAACAGTTCAGATGTACCATCATTGTTGGATCTTCATTCCTTAGGACGCTGATTGTCATCTGTTTTTTCCGCTGGGCTGACGTTGGATTACCATAAGTTAAGTGGCCTGTTTTGTTTGTGAACTGTGCCCTTATACTTCTACTGAGTCTTCTGTGTTTCATCTCATTCTTTTGTTATATGTTTATATGTTATTTGTATATTTATATTTATATGTTTATGTGTCTGCGGGTTTCGGTTGGGCGGTGTCTCCCTTAGATCATACCACGTCATAGAGGTTGTCTATCGTGAGCGTTTTCTATAGGGTGTGCAAATTTCCGATACTGGAATTTGCAAAGCGACTTCTGTTGCTATTTTTTGTTAGTTGTGATGACATGTGTTAGTATTGTTTTCGTTATTTTTCTGCATTCTTTAGTTCTGTTTTGATTTGTTTGTATTTGCTAGCCTACTCTTTTCTATTGTTTAGTTTCATACACCATTTTTGTTTATACACTGTGGTGTCTTGTATTTGTATTATCTTCTCGCAGATATCATCACATTTTTTGTGATATTTCTTTAATTTTCGCTTTATTTTTTGTTGATTTCTGCAAATGTTTTCGTATAGTTGCTAAATCTTTGTTATTGTTTACATTGTATTGTTTACAGTGTAATATTTACATTGTTATTGTTTACATTGTGATTGTGTTTACATAGTCATTGGTTACACTTATAGTAGTTAATTCACATTTGATAGTGGGTTATGCTTATGCATTACTACTACACTGATGATTAATAAATGATGAATAATATTACTTACGGTAATTAATTCAGATTGGATAATGGATTATGCTGATGCACCACTACTATACTGATGATAAATAAATGATGAATAGTATTGTGCACTATTGAATGGGAAGTGCACCTATGATCAAGGGTTGATTGATGATATTTCAAAAAGGTCTATACACAAGATCTTTGATTTAAGACTTGTTTCCCACAGAGATTGGGATGATAATATGGTGTTGTGAGTAAGCAAGTGCTGATTTAAGACTTGTTATAATTAAATTTGAAATAAGATAATTAATTATTTCAGGTTGTGGACTCATATTATTACTCATCATGTCTACACTTGAATACTTTATTGAGCAGGGTAAATCGCTTGGGAAGACTGGTGATAAGTTAGAAGAATTTGCAACTACTCAATATGATAAAGCATTAAAAATGGAAGCTGAACAAAAGAAACTGCAGATGCAAGTTGATGAAAAGAGATACCAAATGGAAATGGAAAAACAAAAAAGAGAAGCAGAAGCTGAAGAGAAGAGACTACAGATTGAGTCTGAAAATAAAAGACTTGAAAAAGAAGCTGACAATAAAAGACTTGAAAAAGAGGCTGAAAATAAAAGATTAGAAAAACAAGCTGAGGCTGAAGAAAGGAAGTTACAAAGAGAGGCTGATGAGAGAAAAGCAAAAATGGAGCATGAAGAAAAACTCTTAGCTTTGGAAGTTGAGAAATTAAAGGTGATGAACATGAGTAATGCTAATGATGCAAATAAGGTCTCAGATAAGACTAATGCAAGCACTTTCAAGCTTAATCTACCACCACTGAATGCTTCCATCGACGATATAACATTCTATCTGGACAGATTTGAAACTTCATGTAAAGTACATAACATAGATAAATCACTGCAGGTTTATCATTTGTCCAAAATACTTAGAGGTGATGCTTTGAGTATGTTAAGTATGGTAGATGAGCCTGACAAGAACAACTTTGAGGTTGTCAGGGCTATATTGTTAAAGAAATACCAACTTGATGAAGACGGCTATCGTCTTCAATTTAAAAATATGTTGCCAGAAACTGGAATGCAATTCTCTGAATTCATTTCAAAGATACGTCTTACTTTTTCACGTTGGGTGGAGCTGTCTAAGACAGAAAAAAACTTATGAAGGACTTATGGACTTAATACTTAGAGACAAAGTCATGTCTTCTGTCAATGAGTCTTTCCTTGCTTTCCTTCATGAACGTAAACCTAAAACAATAAAAGAAATGGAAGATTTCTGTTGCCAGTATATAACTGCGTATCCTCACGTAACCATTGGTAACTCTAAAATAAAAGAAGGTCTGCCAGTTGCTTCGGCAGCACCTTATGGTCAAAACTCTAGTCATAGATTCCAACAAAATTTTGATAGGAAAAGTAACCGTAGTTACGGTCAAAATTATGGAAATCAATTTCAGGGTGATTCTTCTTCGAAGAATTGGAGACGAGCTGACAGTCCTCGTTACTTCCAACCTAATAATTTTAGGCATTTCAGAAGAGGATATGGTAACAGAGGCTTTTCCTCGCATAGACCTCAAAACCAAACAAATAGATGTTCACATCAATGTGGACATGATAATAATCACGGAAACTGTAGTTCAAAACAGGATAACGGTTATAATAGAGATTCTAATAACTTCAGAGATAATAATAACTCTGATAACTTCAGAAGTAATAACAGTCGCGGTAGATCTCAATAAAAAAAAAAGAGATATCAGCAGGCTAACTCTGTTCAACAAGAATCTCAGGGAGCTTGTAATCAGGTTTCTGATAATAAAACCTCTAACGCTGTCACTTGCTCCGCTTTTGACTTTGGGAGAGCAAACAAATGCCCCCAATGCAGTACTCTGTTCGAACCGACTACAATATCGACTTTGAGTTGTGGTCATCCTCTCCCCGCTCTTCCTGCTTCGGTTGCGCATGACGGGAGAGGTTCTCTAATCCTACATAAGGGTCTTGTTAATAATACTCCGGTCTCACTACTTTTCAATTCCCGGATGCACCACTATTGGTGTTAGACAATCACTTGTAGAACCATCCTGTGCTACAGGAAAGGTTATCAAATGTGTCACATTTGGCGGCACTCTAGAGAAATATCCTACTGCTGTAATTCACATTGCCACTCCTTTCTTTACGGGAGATGTGCATGCCTGTCTCTTACCTAATCCTATTGCGGACCTTATTATTGGTCATATCCACGGAGTTAGGGAATGTACCCCACAGCAGATTGCTGCTTGGGAAGATGATAATATGCAAGCTACCAATGCAGTGGTTACAAGAGCACAAGCTCTACAAACACCACAAACTTCGTTGAATAATGATAATGAAGTTCATAGCCAAGATAGTACCTTGGTTATTTCTCGTGACTCGTTCATAAAATTACAAGAAGAAGATCCTACGCTAAAAAAATTCTTCATTCTTGCGAAGAAAGGTGATCCAAATAAGGATACACAAAGAAAATCTTGGATAGCAATGAAAAACGGCGTACTTGTACGTATGGTACAAGACTCGGCTACGTCAGCACATTCGCAAATTCTTGTTCCCAAGAGTATGAGAGTGCAAATATTGCAACATGCTCATGACTCGCAATGTGCTGGACACATGGGATTTTCCCGTACAAAGTCGAGAGTCCTTGCGGCTTTCTTTTGGCCCTTTGTTAACAAGGACATTCGTATATACTGCCGATCATGTCAGGTATGTCAGGAGGTCAAATCTAGAGGACCACGACATGCTGCGCCTATCCAGGCTGCTGACATCCCTATTCGGCCATTTCAGAAAATGGCCATAGATATTATTGGCCCTTTTAAGATAAAGTCGGCCAGAGGACATCAGTTTATCCTTACATGTGTCGATATGTGCACACGTTGGCCAGAGGCTATCCCTCTAAAGAGCATATCTACTACAGATATCGCAGATGCTCTTTGGCTGATATTTTCTCGCTTGGGGTTCCCCAGAGAAATACTGTCAGACCATGGCACTCAACTCATATCTGATACTATGTCTCAAGTAATGTCTACCTTACACATTAAAAGATCTCTCAGTAGCATCTATCATCCTATGTCTAATGGGTTAGTTGAGCGTCTGAATAGAACGCTCAAGACTTTACTTGGTAAGATAACTGAAGATCATCCTCAAGATTGGGACAGGGTTTTACCCGCGGCTCTCTTTGCCTATAGAGAGGTCCCAAATGAACACACAGGATTTTCTCCCTTTGAACTTGTCTTTGGCGCGCGTCCGCGCGGCCCTATGTCTTTGTTACACGATCTCATCACTGCCGATGATATTAGTGATGACACTCAATCCTCATATGAGTATGTCATTGCTCTTAGGCAAAAGATCATTGAGGCATGCAAACTAGCAACTGCTTCGTCAGAAATTGCTAAAGAAAAAGCAAGGCAGTTTGCTAACAAGAACATATGTCTACGACAACTTTGTCCAGGTGACAAAGCATTCGTCCTACTCCCCAGTAGGGAAAATAGACTTCTGATTGCATGGAAAGGTCCATATGCAATAGTCTCACGAATTTCCGATGTTGACTATGTGGTCGATATAGATGAAAAGCATAAAACTTTCCATATCAACATGCTGACGGAATTTCATGAGCGTCCAGACTATTTGCTGCCTATTTTCCAGGCAACGGACGATTCTTCTGTACCTCATGGTCATTACTCATCCCTGTCTGTCATACAGGATGAGGAATCTGTTTTTTCTGATGTGAATCTCCCTCTTCCAGTGGTTCCACTACATTCCATGGAATCTTGGAAAGATGTCTCCATTTCTCCTAATCTTTCTGTTGATGAACATCGTCAAGTCTCGTCGATGTTACAGACATTTAAGGATGTTCTAACTGACATCCCTGGTCACACGCATGTCATAGAACATGACATAATTCTTACCGACAATAATCCTGTTAGGGTTAGACCGTATCCTATCCCTATACACTTTCAGTCACAAGTGGAAAAGGAATTGGATGAAATGATTCAATTAAACATAATTGAACCATCGACTTCTCCATATTCTTCTTCCATGGTTATTGTTCGGAAGAAAGATAAGAACATACGAATTTGCGTTGATTATCGCAAATTAAATCAAGCCACAAAGTTCGATGCTGAACCTATGCCTTTACTAGAAGATCTACTTATTAGACTTTCTAATTCTAGATTCTTCACTAAACTTGACTTGTCTAAAGGTTCTTGGCAAGTGCCTTTAGCAGATCATGCCAAACCTCTTACTGCTTTCTCAACACCTAGGGGTCTATTTCAATGGAATGTTATGCCTTTCGGTCTTATGAACGCCCCTGCTACTTTCGTTCGCATGATGCGTCGAATTCTTTCTCATCGTTCAGACGTCATCGCATACTTAGATGATATCTGTCTCTTCAGTGATTCCTGGGAAGATCACTATTTGGGTTTATATGACCTACTGTCCACTCTACGTGAGTTTAATTTGACGGCAAAACCCTCTAAAGCCTATATTGGTTTGGGTAAAATCTCTTTCCTGGGTCATCGTGTTGGTCATGGTCTCTTGAAGACAGAAGACCACAATACTTCGAAAATATTGAACATCTCTGTACCTAAAACGAAGAAACAAGTCCGTAGTCTCTTGGGTTTAATTCAATTCTATGGGAGATTCATCCCGAATCTATCTTCGATCATGGCACCTCTCTCAACTTTGTTGAAGAAAGGGTCGCCTAATCTGGTTCGTTGGTCTCAGGAATGTCAATCTTCCTTAGACCAGATCAAGAAAATATTTTCTTCTCCTCCCATCCTAAGATTACCTACTCTTGATAGGACTTTTGTTCTTCGAAGTGATGCTTCATCCACTGGGATCGGAGCAGCACTTATGCAGGAATATGCTGAAACTCTGCATCCTGTTATGTACATTTCTAGAAAACTAAATGCAGCAGAGAGGAACTACTCGGTTTTAGACCGTGAGTTGTTGGCTATGGTTTGGTCAATTCTCAAACTACAAAGATTCCTCCTGGGCGCACATTTCATTCTAGAAACTGATCAAAAAGCTCTTACAGCTATTCAGACTAAGAACTTGAAGAGTTCGAGATCCACTCGATATGCTATTGCTCTTCAACCTTTTCACTTCACGGTACGAGCTATCCATGGGTCGGATAATGTGATGGCTGACTCTGTCTAGATGCCCACATGATTCCAACTAATACTTCTGTCCTATTTCTAGATATACGACAGAGTCATAACACACCTATATTACTACAATACATTAGCACATCTGTCCTCACTTTAGGTGAACACATACTATTGTGCTTTGTTATCATCTTCTTCTGTTCCCATCTTTAATATAAGAGGAAGACTGAGTAGTTAATATAAGGGCCGAAAGTTTACTCGGCCACAATTATTAATAATAATGTATTGTATAGTATGAAACATAATGGCTATTAAATAGAATTATATTGGTTGTTTTTTTCTCAGCATGTCATTGATGATCTGAGAAGCTACCTTTCTGTTGTCAAACATGGAGAGTTCCACATTGTACACTTTCCTTGGAA
The DNA here is from genome assembly GCA_024509875.1 of Oreohelix idahoensis. Classification (NCBI taxonomy): domain Eukaryota; kingdom Metazoa; phylum Mollusca; class Gastropoda; order Stylommatophora; family Oreohelicidae; genus Oreohelix; species Oreohelix idahoensis. Next base: position 366,149 of record JAMPIV010007112.1, read on the forward strand.
CGACAGGAGATGTGTCCTGGATCGTCATTTATGTTTAATTTCATTATGTAATGATATTATTAAACGTTTAGATAATATACTATTTAATATTCACTATCAGATGTGTACATCCATTTTAAAGCGGTAGTAGTATATGACACCGCTATTTGATAACGATTGTATTACACGTGCATATGTATATTGTACTTACATGCTAGTGTAGTGTGTGTTGGTGGCACCTCCCCGATATATTTTTTGAATCAGATTTTTTATCTGTTGAGAAATATTCTCACCAGACACTTTATGTGTCAATTTAGCCTCATATTAGGCAGTGCAATTACTTATCCTCGCATAATTCATGCGTTGTTAAACCGCTTTTGGTTTTACTCTTGGATATTTTTTAAAAAAAAATGTTGCACATTTTTTTTTAATCGGGAGGTTGCGGTAATGTTGCGCTAAACTTGTCGCAACTTATTCTGACTATATATTCTGACTACGTATTCTGACCATGCATTCTGACTATATATTTAATTTTGTAATGCATGGGAAATAACTCATGTAATTGTAGTCACTTTTTTATTTCTACTAGTTGTCTAATCATGTGACGATAGTTGCCGATAGTTTGTGTGAACGATTTTGAGTCATGTCCATATACGGAGCACTCAGGTCGTCAGTTCTTAGAAAACAGTTGGCAATCGCAATGTTTCAAGATGTCATTTCCTTTTAAGGTTCGAATCTTTAGTCGAACATCTTAGAACATTCTTCGTTCCGTATATTAGCTGAGCTGTATTCAATTCGCGTGTTCTGCGCATGTCCTAGGTTGTGTCATTGTTTGAATGATTTCCGCCCAGTTGACTCTTGGCAGATTTTGCTTGTGAGCAGGACGAAGTTTTTTTGTGCTGGCGTCCTTGCTGATATTATTCAGGAAAGAGTCCTCATCGTTGCTGTTCCTTTTGAGATGATATATCTCTATGTTATTCCAAGTGCCTGGAGGCCTATGTGATTTATGTGATTTAATTCCTGATGAACAGGTAATTGAATTTTGCTGAGTAACTTTATCGCCTTCTTGTGATGTTGACATTTTTGCCTAGCCTGCCTTATTAAAGAGTCTATGATATGACAAGTTTGCTCAGCTCACGATCCACTTATATTGTCATGCATCGATTGATGCCTGTCCTAAGGACCATTTGCTTCCTGAACTTTATTGATGGATCTAGGTTTGATACCTTTGTTGTTTAAGGAACATAGAGGACGATAATATGACGCTCAGAAGACATGCCTGTCTTGTTGAGGTCGAATATAGGAGACTAGATTTAATCTCCCATTTGATATCTACTAGCTATGATGGAAAGGGAAAGCTTACCACCTGACTACATGCACAGCTGTTTATGATATCCTAAGAAGGCATATAATGTACCATTATTATTGATGCTGTCTGCTGTTCCTGCTGTATTGACTACGTCGATGATGTAATGACTATTGTTCTATACCAGTGATGTTACTGCATAATTATCTTCATGTATCTCGTCGTTGTGGCGTATAATATATGTTACCAACAACATCACTTGCTGTTCAGCGATTTATTGACTTTATACGTTTATGAATTGATGTGACGTCCCTATCTGATACTTGACTTCATAAACACGTCACACATAAACCAGACCACGACACCATAAGATCTTGCCTCATCATCCTTGGTGTCCGAGGGCGATAACCCTCCATGTTGAGTGGTGCTACTACCAAGACACATCAACACTTTATAGCTCCACATCAACATATCCAGTAGAGTACTGTTACACACCTCTAAATAGACACTCTACATATATGTGGTAAAGTGGGATGTTATAAATATTTATAGGGGACTTAGTGTACTGACTGAGATCAGCTGTGAAGGTATCTATATCTAATAGGAGTAGTGTATTATAGATAACCTTACTTGCTGCCACATATATTTATATCTCAGTCAGAATTATTCTGGAGTAGTGTGATGATTACGTTATATGTCTAGGGTATGTGTATGATGAAGTGTAAGTCATAACAACAACAGACAGATAAACAATTTAATTTATTCCACCACACTTGACAACACTGTGACACTCACATACATATAACACTCTAAAGGATATCTTAAAGGAGTCACTGATAACTTTTCAAATAACAATATGTATTCATTGCTGTCATGAATGTATATGTGTCCTGATTCAAATACAAAGGGAACCAGGAATCACAATCAATTTTAATTACAAGTTATATGTACAGAATTTCTCAATATGAATCTTGTAGTGACATGTATTTTTAATAGTATCCTATGTGTGTCAGTTGTGTAGTAGTAATATGAGGTAATACTGGTTTTGTTTTGTTCAAGCTCTGTTGGTATTTGTCATCATGACTTCAATAGTTTGTCTTTATTGGAACTAGTATTGGAGATGTTCTCAGTTCCTGATATTAAAACACTTAAATTCCCCTCTTAATGTTATTTTTACAAGGTCATTTTAAGATGGGGTACATAATGTTGAGCTCAGCTGGCCACATCAGCTTATCTTGCGTGATGGCGGCAGGAAAGGACTCCTCTGCTCGATTTCTCCCCTGGGCTCTGGAGACACCTCACTGATAGCTAAATGGACCAAGGAGTATGCTGTCCGACTCTGGATTCAGCAAAGCTCTGACCAGGTGCTGCTCAATAACGTTAAGACCACAGTCCCTGAAAACAAGAAGGATGTACCTTCTACTTCATAACTAATTGATACTCTAGTTCTACACTGAGCACAATACATCACAAACATTGAGTTCAGAGCGTTAGGCCAACTGTCAGCTTCATCTGAAATACTTTATACCAGTATTAACCTCCTTAATGGTTACTACGCCTCTGCACTTCCAGCATTATTTCTTTCTAGTCAATCATCTAGGTGTCAGTGTACTGTTTGGCCATTCCATGCCGTTTTACTTTCCTCCGACACCTCACTGATAGCTAAATGGACCAAGGAGTATGCTGTCCGACTCTGGATTCAGCAAAGCTCTGACCAGGTGCTGCTCAATAACGTTAAGACCACAGTCCCACAATTCATGGAAATACACAGATACGTTGACTAGCAATGAATTCTGGCACAAATACTGGCACAAATTCCCATCTGCTTATGTTCCAGGCTTTATTTTATATAAAATATACACTGGTGATCAACGCACTGCTTCTTAGTAGGTTTATTACAAGATGTGGCAATGAACAGACGCTCTGAATCAAGTATATTCGCAGCTCTACCCAATGAAACCACGTCTCCACATCTTTTCAAAAAAGTACCCCTTCTATTCGTTTCCCATAACAACGCAAGATAGTATTTATAGCCCGACCAATCGTGTTTAGTCTTATATTTGTTGCGCTCCAATCAATTAGGAGTTAACATGGTAGGCTATTTCCGTAACGTAAGGTTTTTTCAAACACGTTATAAAAAAATTTTATGAGCAGAAATGATTTCATGCTGTCAGGCATCCCCACTATTTTATTTTGGTTATAATTTATTAATTCCTAGACTATTTGCGTAACGTTTTACATATTCTTTGTCAGCAAACCCTAAGGAACCCAAATATACAAATTTAAAAGAGCTACGTGGCTGCGTTCAAAATATGCAATTTCTTCTACCTCCTGTTTCGAAGATGTGCTGTCTGGGTACTGTAATGTTTTCAAACGTAAACCCATCTAATGTCATCTTTTCTAATAAGCGTTTGCCAGGTTTTTTAAAACCTAACTCTGGGAAGGGTAGTGAATTTTATCACTGTCGATTTGAAATAAAGTTAGTGCATGTGGCCTTACACGCGTGATGGCAGCAATTGTGTATCGCGCGACGCGTGTTTAGTGTTGCACGTGTTCGGCTTTCTGCCTCTCCCTTCTCTCTATCCTTTAGTCCATCTGTTCGTTCGTTTTGGTAACGTAGTATAATTAATGTTAGGATTAATTTAGGTCATTACGCAGTGTGCCTCTCAATGTTTTTCTTAGAAATGCAATACCCGTTTTAATGTGTTGTGGAAACGCTTGTATTTATGCAGTGGCTTATATTTAACGTGGAAACGTTACAATTTGCAGACGAAGCATAAAACAAAGGGGGATTTCGAGTACATTCTTTGTGACAGCACTGTTATTTTACCATTGCTCTTTTCTTTATTAGAATTTATTTGTTAGGCTTTATATTTACCTGATAATTTATATATGTGGATTAGAATATTTCACGACACCTCCCCTCTTAAAACAGACATCCCATGTCAGTCCTTTATTCTATATACACATAGATAAATGTAAGTCAACTTGACTTTACTCTGCTGTGGTGCTATCATGGTTTTATGTAGTTGGGTCCATTCAGAGTAGGCACTACTCATGAAATCTGCCTCAGACTTCTACAACCAATAATATATTTCGGTTATGTTACTGAACAGCCGCAAGTGTGAATGCTTGTCTTAATGCTGCTTCGCAACCCGTATTCACCATTTCTCTTCTCTGAGTCTGCGCAATGACATGTCCAGAGAACATTATATTTCCCTCAAAATGTACGTTATGAGGAGATAACATATACCTGGTGATAGCAGAGTTTTCGTAGTGGATCCCATAATCTTCTTATTATCCTGTATGAAACATTCGGAATATCCTCAATCAAAGAGGCAACTCAGGGATTCATTACGTTCCTCCGAAATGTTTACATCCAACAATTTTCTCATCATTCTAGAGAAGACACTAGGCGCATTCTTCAATCCAAATGGCAATCTATAAAACTCATAGTGTCCTTCTGAGGTACTAAAAACTAGGTATGGTCTAACCTCAGGCTTTACTGGAATCTGATAGTATCCTTTACTCAGATCCACTTTTGAGAAATATTTAGCTTTATTTAGTTTGGCAAACAGCTGATTTGTATCCGGCAATGGATCCACCTGTCCTTCTGTAATAGCATTCAGTCTCCTGTAATCTATACAGAGTCTATGTTCTCCAGAGGGCTTCCTTAAGAGTACAACACCGGAACTATATGAAGATTCACTGTGCGAAATAATTCCTTCCTTCAACAGATAGTCTATCTCTTCCTTCAAAGCTTTCTCCTTAGCAAACGGAATCGAATATGGTTTCATACAGACAGGTGTGGGGTCTATCAGTTTCATACCATATTCCAATAGGTTTGTATACCCTGGTCGGTCTGTTAACACCTCTGCATGATTATTTAGAACCTGTTGCACTCTCTCTTTCTGAGTTTTCGTTAAATGTGTACTGATTTTCACCTGTGCTGCTGTCTCACAGGGGTGTAATGGATATTCAAATGATGAAAGTGGTTCCTTTTTCATCTCCATGGCGATGGACAAGGTCAACAAGTGTGTCTCTTCCTGATGTTCTCTTTCCAAATATTTCTTCAGGAGATTCACATGATAGATTTTTTTCTTTCCCCTTCTTATCTATCTTATAATTTGTTCTAGACACCTTCTCTAGAACTGTATATGGACCCTGCCATCCAATTTGTAACTTATTCTGACTCCCGGGCAAAGGAAGCAGTACTTTCTCTCCCACAGCCAAATTTCTGTCTTTCGCCTTCCTGTTATAATAGGCAGCATGTTTCTTCCTGACTTGTTTCAAATTTTCATTGGCAAGTTTCCAGCCAGTTTTTAAACGAGTGGTCAGCTCATTCACATATTGGTATGAAGATGTAATGTTTTCCTCTGCCTTTTCATCAGTCCACGTTCTTAACAAAGCTACATATGGACCTTTAATTGTGTGGACCTATTTGTCCATGCACCGGTATGGTCTCTTCCACTCGAAGCTCTATAGTGATGATTTTTCTTCCCAGAATTATCATTCACAAAACGACCGCTACCAATTTTTCTCTTGGGGCTGTCTCCCCACTTAAAATTCTTGATGAGAGATTTCCTCTCCCCATCTCCTTCCTCCAGTTTGTTTAAGTCCGATTGAGGGATTTTCGGCTTATCCTGGGGTAAGACATCTTTTTGCACTCTCCGCATAGTGGCCATTGTAAAACAGTTAAGTGAAGCTTGTCCGTGAAAAGGGGCTTCCCATTCCATTTGGTCCACTTTATCAAATCTATTTTTCTTTTTATTATCAGGCCTAATGTTGCCCCGTGGCGTGTCCAGATCCTGATCCATGTTCCCACTTGTGGGTGTTCCCTCATGTGCTATGCTACACCTTTCTACAAAATTCTCAATGTCCCATCTTGCTTTGGGCCAATAATAATTGTGAGCCACCTTTTGAATGATGGTACCTATTTTCTCATGGTCCCCATCTGGTTTCACATGTAGGCTCCTTATTAATTCTGTCCTGTATCTTTTAGGAAGGACCAGCTGTCCCTGACCTTTGGATCTAGCTCCAGTCTTCCTATACATCAACTTGTTTTTCATGTAAAAATCTCCCTTGCCTGGAGTTGTATGACAAGTTGACAATTTTCTGAAACAAGGCTTGAGTGTTTTATCCCCAGCCTGTGCCTTCCTCATCTCTTCTGGAGTGGTATCCAACATAATATCCTCCTCCTGTCTTGAGGTCGACCTGACCTGAGGGGTTGCCATATACACAGGTTTCCTTCTGCAACGGTCAGTGTCATGATTGTCCATCTGACAATTCTTACACCACCTTTTTCCTTGGTTGAAAGATTTTCTTTCATCATATTTCCTTTCATCGAATTGTGGGAATTTATTTTTATTTTCATACCGTGGCCTATCAAACTGGTGCTTACCTTTGTTTTGATCCCTAGGATCAAATTTATTAAAGTCCTGTGGTGCCCTAAAGTTATCCACTTGTTTCTTTTTATTACCTGTTACCTCTGCTTGAGCTGCTTGATACCTTTCAGCAACATTTAGCAACTCACCCAGCCTCTCTGCACCTTGTTCCATGAGAAACTTTCTCAGGTCTGGAGCCATGGACTCTCTTAATTGCTCTATAAGGACCATTTCCTTAAGATCTTGGGTTTTCCCCAGAGAAGTCCATTTCTCCAAGTATGTCTCTATTCGTGCAGAGAACTGGTGATAGGTTTCACCTGACAGTAGTTTAGCATTCCTAAATTTTTTCCTATAAAATTCTGCATTCTTTTCATATCTTAACAAAAGAGCCTGCTTTAGCATGTCATAATTTTCCTGATCACCTCTGCTCATTTTTGCAAAAACTTCATAAGCTGCCCCACGAAGTCCTTGAGATAACTTTAAGCTCCACCTTTCTCTCTCTAACCCATACGTGGTAGCTAATAGTTCATACCTATTTAGGTAGCTCTCTATATCATCGTCTTTCTCAACAAAATGATCTAAATGGAAATTCATAGCTGAGGTTGAGGCTCCCTGGCTAGCAGTGGCATCAGAGGCAAAGGGACTGGCACCATTTTCAGGAGCATGGCCTTGAAACTCAAACTCCCTTAGTCGTAACTCATGTTCCCTTTGTAATCTCTTATCCTCTGCTTCCCTTTCTGCAGCTAATTTCTTGTCTTCCCTTTCTGCAGCTAATTTCTTCTCTTCCCTTTCTGCAGCTAATTTCTTCTCTTCCCTTTCTGCAGCTAATTTCTTCTCTTCCCTTTCTGCAGCCTGTCTTCTTTCCTCGGCTTCCAATGCTTTTGCCTCTTTGTCAGCCTCAATCTGCAACCTCTTAGTCTCAGCCTCAGCCTCAAATTGTAACTTCTTAATTTCCCTTTCAGCCTCTAACTTTCTTTCGGCTTCAAACCTTCTTTCTTCGCGTTCAATAAATTTGTCACATTCCGTAGTGACATAGGCAACCATAACTTGCCCATCTAATCCTAACTCTTTTGCAGTCTGAACAGCAGCAGATCGAAATTTGGCCAGGTCCGCCATTGTCTATCAGGTAAATTTATACAATGTCTAACCAACAATTCAATCTCTAAATATATATCTAATGGACAACACAGGCACCGTGAGCTCAACCTTATTTAATTCCACCCAAGGATACCTTTTAATTCTTATTTTCCCTGAAGTGAATTACCCCCAATATTTTTAATAGGTAAAGATTCAAAATCCCAAGAGCGAGACCCCAATATATGTGGTAAAGTGGGATGTTATAAATATTTATAGGGGACTTAGTGTACTGACTGAGATCAGCTGTGAAGGTATCTATATCTAATAGGAGTAGTGTATTATAGATAACCTTACTTGCTGCCACATATATTTATATCTCAGTCAGAATTATTCTGGAGTAGTGTGATGATTACGTTATATGTCTAGGGTATGTGTATGATGAAGTGTAAGTCATAACAACAACAGACAGATAAACAATTTAATTTATTCCACCACACTTGACAACACTGTGACACTCACATACATATAACACTCTAAAGGATATCTTAAAGGAGTCACTGATAACTTTTCAAATAACAATATGTATTCATTGCTGTCATGAATGTATATGTGTCCTGATTCAAATACAAAGGGAACCAGGAATCACAATCAATTTTAATTACAAGTTATATGTACAGAATTTCTCAATATGAATCTTGTAGTGACATGTATTTTTAATAGTATCCTATGTGTGTGTGTCAGTTGTGTAGTAGTAATATGAGGTAATACTGGTTTTGTTTTGTTCAAGCTCTGTTGGTATTTGTCATCATGACTTCAATAGTTTGTCTTTATTGGAACTAGTATTGGAGATGTTCTCAGTTCCTGATATTAAAACACTTAAATTCCCCTCTTAATGTTATTTTTACAAGGTCATTTTAAGATGGGGTACATAATGTTGAGCTCAGCTGGCCACATCAGCTTATCTTGCGTGATGGCGGCAGGAAAGGACTCCTCTGCTCGATTTCTCCCCTGGGCTCTGGAGACACCTCACTGATAGCTAAATGGACCAAGGAGTATGCTGTCCGACTCTGGATTCAGCAAAGCTCTGACCAGGTGCTGCTCAATAACGTTAAGACCACAGTCCCTGAAAACAAGAAGGATGTACCTTCTACTTCATAACTAATTGATACTCTAGTTCTACACTGAGCACAATACATCACAAACATTGAGTTCAGAGCGTTAGGCCAACTGTCAGCTTCATCTGAAATACTTTATACCAGTATTAACCTCCTTAATGGTTACTACGCCTCTGCACTTCCAGCATTATTTCTTTCTAGTCAATCATCTAGGTGTCAGTGTACTGTTTGGCCATTCCATGCCGTTTTACTTTCCTCCGACACCTCACTGATAGCTAAATGGACCAAGGAGTATGCTGTCCGACTCTGGATTCAGCAAAGCTCTGACCAGGTGCTGCTCAATAACGTTAAGACCACAGTCCCACAATTCATGGAAATACACAGATACGTTGACTAGCAATGAATTCTGGCACAAATACTGGCACAAATTCCCATCTGCTTATGTTCCAGGCTTTATTTTATATAAAATATACACTGGTGATCAACGCACTGCTTCTTAGTAGGTTTATTACAAGATGTGGCAATGAACAGACGCTCTGAATCAAGTATATTCGCAGCTCTACCCAATGAAACCACGTCTCCACATCTTTTCAAAAAAGTACCCCTTCTATTCGTTTCCCATAACAACGCAAGATAGTATTTATAGCCCGACCAATCGTGTTTAGTCTTATATTTGTTGCGCTCCAATCAATTAGGAGTTAACATGGTAGGCTATTTCCGTAACGTAAGGTTTTTTCAAACACGTTATAAAAAAATTTTATGAGCAGAAATGATTTCATGCTGTCAGGCATCCCCACTATTTTATTTTGGTTATAATTTATTAATTCCTAGACTATTTGCGTAACGTTTTACATATTCTTTGTCAGCAAACCCTAAGGAACCCAAATATACAAATTTAAAAGAGCTACGTGGCTGCGTTCAAAATATGCAATTTCTTCTACCTCCTGTTTCGAAGATGTGCTGTCTGGGTACTGTAATGTTTTTAAACGTAAACCCATCTAATGTCATCTTTTCTAATAAGCGTTTGCCAGGTTTTTTAAAACCTAACTCTGGGAAGGGTAGTGAATTTTATCACTGTCGATTTGAAATAAAGTTAGTGCATGTGGCCTTACACGCGTGATGGCAGCAATTGTGTATCGCGCGACGCGTGTTTAGTGTTGCACGTGTTCGGCTTTCTGCCTCTCCCTTCTCTCTATCCTTTAGTCCATCTGTTCGTTCGTTTTGGTAACGTAGTATAATTAATGTTAGGATTAATTTAGGTCATTACGCAGTGTGCCTCTCAATGTTTTTCTTAGAAATGCAATACCCGTTTTAATGTGTTGTGGAAACGCTTGTATTGATGCAGTGGCTTATATTTAACGTGGAAATGTTACAATTTGCAGATGAAGCATAAAACAAAGGGGGATTTGGAGTACATTCTTTGTGACAGCACTGTTATTTTACCATTGCTCTTTTCTTTATTAGAATTTATTTGTTAGGCTTTATATTTACCTGATAATTTATATATGTGGATTAGAATATTTCACGACAATATATCTGGTGGATTCTAGCACTCTACATATTGGTGGCCAGTCCAAAGGCATTCGATAAGCCCACCACATCTCAACTACCATCAGCAACCAAGAGAACTACTTATTCGGCAGTAACCAGTGAGGACATGCACACTCTATCATTGATTTGGTGAGCAGATTCGGGGTCCCTTTTGGTGAACCAGGAGGACATGCACACCATCATAGCTGGCAGACGCTGGAGTTGGGTTGGCCATGTCCTCAGAAGGGACCCTGATACCATCACAAGAACAGCTATGCTATGGACCCCCGAGGGAAAGCGAAAGAGAGGCCGACCAAAAACAACTTGGCGGAGAACTGTGGAAGCTGAGATGCAAAGAATGAACCACAGTTGGGGCACTGTACGAAGGATGGCCGCCGACCGAGCAAAGTGGAATCAATTTGTTGCTGCCCTACAAGACGCCACCAGGCGTGATGGTCGCTGACTGCTTTGACGGTTGGCGGTTATGGATCAAAGAAGAAGAAGAAGACCCACTACATTCAACACTACAAGTCAACAAACTACAAGACATCAACAAAGAATTTTGAAACTACTCGGCGTTGCCCAGTAAATGTGGAATTACATCTTTTTTGCCATAAGCAAGAAATTTGACAGTACCCGGCGTTGTTACATATTGCCGGATATCACAGACTGTTGCTGTCTTTAACTCAAGTGAAGCCAGTCGCTGCTGTCAAGGTGCCAAGTTGCTGTCGTTGTATGAAGGTCAAGTGCCGGTTGTTTCGAGTTCGTTTTCAGAAGGCCAAGTACCGAATTCAAACATATTTACTATAGGATTCAGAAGGACAAGTGCCGAAACAACACTACATTCTATATATCAGAAGCTCAAGTACCATCGTCTTGACAGTTTTGGAACAGTTCAGATGTACCATCATTGTTGGATCTTCATTCCTTAGGACGCTGATTGTCATCTGTTTTTTCCGCTGGGCTGACGTTGGATTACCATTTTGTATTTCATTGAATTACAGACCTTAAGTCTCCATAACTGTAGTAATTTCATTCTACAGCAGTCGGATAAATAATTAGTATTTACTTGTTGCTAGAAATACTATTGGAAGGTAGCACTAGCTTACTCAGTGTGGACTTTAACTGCAAAAGATGGCTGAAATAGTTAAGCTTAAGGCAGCACTAGGGGAGGCCGGTCGAGATCTAGGTTATAGTGGGGTGGACCTTGCAAATTATGTCAGTGTCGAGACTGATAAGTATTACGCTCGAGAAACAGCGAAAGCTGAAAGAGAAGAGCGAATAAAGTTAGCAGAAATAGATGAGAGGATAAAAGCTGTAGACGCTAGAGAAAGAAGCGAGAGAGATGAACGCGAGCATGCATTGAAGATGAAGCAGTTAGAGATGCAGGGACAAGCTCAAAGAGTTGAACCAGTAGCCGGTGCGACAGCATCTACCTCCTCAGGCAACCTATCGCCACGGTCAGATGATATGCCCTCCTTGCACGCAGGGGGCACCGGACCTTTGCCATCCTCACTCATGTCAACTTTGGGACCTTTGACGTTTCCATTTGAAGCTTTCTCGGAACAAGCCGACTCGATCGATAGGTATCTCGACAAATTTGAGAAGTTTGCCACCACGTTTGGTTTGGAGAAGAGCAAATGGAACCTGAAACTGTCGCAAGGGCTTAGAGGAACTGCTTATGACGTGTATAGCAAGCTTCCTCCAGGTTTACAGGATGACTACGACTCTTTGAAAAAGGCACTATTGGTTCGTTATGAGCTACATGCTGACGCCTATAGGAAGAGGTTCCGTAACTCTAGGAGGGAAGTCGGAGAGAACTTTGCTCAGTTTGCTGCGAGACTGGATTCCTACGTGGAGAAGTGGGGTGCCCTAGGGAATTTTACTCATGATTGGGAAGGCCTGAAGGAAATGGTCATGATCGAACAACTGAAGGACACCATGACTTCCGACATGAGAAGATTCCTGACAGAGAATGGGGCCAGCACTTTAGAATCCATAGTCCAGTTAGCGGAACGATATCAGGCAGCACTATCAGAGAATCCACCACCCAGACGGAAACAACCAGATTACGTACCTAGACAGACAGCTCAGTCACACATGGACCCCCCAAGTGAAACCACCGTATACTAACTGCAAAAAGCATGACAAGCCAGACTACAAGACTACTCAGAGATCTAATTTCCAGCAGCAGAGGCAAGGGGAAAAATGGTGTAAGCACTGTAGAACCATCACCCACAATACGCAGGAGTGCAACCGGAAAAACCCACCTCATCATGCTGCCTGCTTACGTAAAAGTGCCGCAAGGGGAAATGGACCGGAAGAACCTCTGGACAAACCCCGACATCCCCCGGTCGTTGAGACAGTCCTCGTAAATGACCAAGAGGTGACCTGCCTTTATGATACAGGCCTTGCATTCGACGCAGTTGTCTGTGCATCCCTAGTCAAGCCTGACCAGATGACAGAAGACACTATAGAAATACAAGGACCTACTAAAAGTGCAGCACCTATGCGTTTGGCCATAGCCAAGATTAAGGTCAAATCAAAATATGTGACTGGGGAAATCCGTGCAGCGATCTTGGACGACCCTATTTATCCCTTGATCTTAGGGTGTAGGTATGTGTTCTTGGGAGAACCCATTCACCCTCTGGTTGTGGCGGCTGTCACCACTAGAGGACAGGCCAAACGGAATACGGAGTTGGAATCCCCACCCAACATCCTTCCTGAGGAATTAAAAAAGGCACAAACGGAGGATCAATCTCTAGCACCCTGCTACAAAAAACTACCGAGAGCGCACACTCCTCTCCAAAAGGGAGACTTCTACAAGAAAAATGGGCTGTTGCATCGGAAAGCAGGAAATGGAGGACAGGAACATGGGCAACTTGTGGTTCCATCAGCATACCGAGCCCAGGTCCTAGAAATGGGCCATGCCCTTCCGTTTAGTGGCCACATGGGCATAAGTGCCACGATTCAGCGTATTTCATGTCATTATTATTGGCCAGGTATCAACGCCGATATCCAGAGATATGTGAAATCATGCCCGCAGTGCCAGAGGACAGCGCCGAAACACTGGACGGCCCCAGCCACTCTGGGAGAAATGCCAATCTTGGGCACACCCTTCGAACGAGTAGCGGTGGATATTGTGGGTCCACTTACTCGTAGCAAAAAGAGAAACAGTTATATACTCACGTTAGTGGATTGTTGCTCCATGTGGGCAGAGGCAATTGCTATGCCCGCCTGTGATTCTAAGCATGTTGCTGAGGCTCTGCTCACCATATTTACTCGGCTAGGGTTTCCGTCACAGATCCTGACAGATAATGGTTCCCAATTCCGAGGAAAACTCACCGAGGAAGTGTTTAGGATATTTCAGGCCCGACATATCCACACCTCTCCCTACCACCCCCAGGCAAATGGCCAGGTGGAGCGGTTTAACGGGACCCTTATTTCCATCCTTCGGAAACTTGCGCAGGAAAAACCAGAGAGCTGGGATCAATACTTACCCGCAGCACTATTTGCTTACCGCGAAGTACCCCACAATTCTACTGGGATGCCTCCTGCCACATTGCTGTTTGGTAGACCTATAAAAGGACCTTTAGAGGCACTGTTACGTACTTGGACAGATGATAAAGCTGATGAGACGGTCACCTCTGCATCCCAATACGTGAAGGAGTTGACCCAACGCCTTAAAACAGGATGGGAACTGGCAAAGGAAAATGTACGCCGTGCCCGTCGTAAACATGCGCGTTACTACAACCGCACTGCGAAGGATAGGGAGCTAGAAGTAGGAGAACAGGTATTATTACTCCTGACCAGTAGCAATAATAAATTGCAAATCGGGTGGAGAGGTCCATATAAAATTGTTGAGAAAATGTCGCGCACCAATTACAAGATTGCCATAAAGGGGAAGCAGAAAATTTACCACATAAACCTGCTGAAGCGATATTATGAAAGACCAGGTGGAGAACCAGCACATTTCCTGACACTGGCTATTGCGACGGAAACTGAGGCAGAACCCCTGACCTCCTGTGAATACCCTCTTCGTCAGTGCGAAACTCATCAAGATGTTCAGATTAGTTCAACTTTAACGGAGGATCAGCAGGCACGGGTTCAACAGTTGTTGAGAAAACACACTAGTACACTCACGGATAAACCTGGCATGACCAACCTGATAGAATTTGATATGAAGCTAACAGACCTCGCCCCGGTACGAGTTAAGAACTATCCTGTTCCTTATGCTAAAGCAAAGGCATTGAGTGAGGAAATCGAGTACCTGCTTAAGGAAAATATTATCTCAAAATCAGAGTCGCCTTATAGTGCGAGTGTAGTGTTGCTTAGAAAATCCACAGTGAGAACATCGCCTCTGCATAGACTACCGAAGGCTCAACGCTGTAACGGAATTTTCAAGCGGAGCCCCTTACCGGATCAGGAATCAGCTTTTCACCAAGCTGAGTAGAGCACGATACTTTTTCGAAGGATAGACCTTAGCAAAGGGTACTACCAGATCCCGGTTTAAAAAGAGGAAATTTCGACATATGTT
>JAMPIV010007113.1:0-23394 GCA_024509875.1 Oreohelix idahoensis
CAAAATAATAACAAATTGAATTGTAAGCAGTGTTGTGAAAGGATCCCGTAAATGATGTGTTGAAGACATTTTTTTAAATTTACTAGTAGATGCCAGAACGTATATTATAATAAGTTGGGGACTGACTGTAAATATAAAATCCAGAGAAATTGCTTTAAATCTGCCCCAGCTTCATCAATAATAAAATGTGCCCTTCTTAAAATACTGAAGCATTCTTGAAGGAGCCTAGACTTTCTCATAGCCAAAAGCCAGGGTGTGTAAAACTGATAATGAGCATATTAAAGTTGATGATTAATTTGACTGTGTTTGCAGTGGTGCTGTGTATAACATCTTGTTGTTAATGTACTTCAGATCTGCCCACATATTATTTGTTTAATAATTGCTGTTGTATTGTATGAATATGCAGTGACACCTTCAACATTTTTTTGTATGTGGCATTTTTAAAACTGTTTGCATTCGGCTGCTATGCTTGTATGTTTGTCGTTTTCAGCTATGAAAATGTCTCTGTAAAACCCCTCTAATTCTGCTGAAGTATAGTCCTGAGCTCTGAACTGTGTTTAATATCACGCTTGCAATTGATATATCCCACTTGCTTTCGCTTCTTTGTAGTTCATACTAAATTAATGTATGCTGTACCTTAAGTTTTTTGTTTTTGATTTTTTTGTTTTTTTTGTAACTAACACTGATCGACAATCTGTTATTTTATGAGTTGTGTGTGGATGTCTTTGGCTCCATTGAGTGAGATGAATATAAGCGTATTTAAAAAAAAAAAATATTTGTATTTATCTTACACAACAAGCCAAATTTTAATCTAATATCCTCCCATGTTAGTATATCAGAATATTAGAAATTCAGGTAATAATTGTTCTTTGCTTACAGTTCGCTTGCCTAGCATTATAGTTAACAATCCCAAATATTTTTTTATCTTAAACAAAACAAAAATAACAGTCTAAATAAAGTTAGAATGTTTGCCTTGGTTTTGGTGAGGCAACTCCCATTCAACCTAGACACACAAGGTTGTCCAGATACACTAGGGTGCATATCCAATATAAAGAAGCTTGGTATAACACTTATCATGATATCTAGAATGGTGTGACAACCCATACAAGTTAAGTGTACATAGTATGTCCTTGGCAGTCTTCCTAAGAAGTTATTATTACATCAAACAAGCGATGTTAAGGAAGCTTAAATATAAATACTTATTTTTTTTTTTAAAAACAAGCCAACTGAATGTTATACAAAATTTACAGTTTGATGGACTTGCATAAAAATGCTTGACTGAAAATTAGGGGGAATGTAGCTGGCTCTCTATAATTTAGACTAAAGGGCAGGCCTACTGGCATTTGTAGGATCTGTTAGCCACCTGAAAGTGGAAAGTTAAGGTCAACTGTAAGACCTATTATATCTAGTTGAAAATAATCTGAAGGCTGTAGGTTTTTTTTCTTAGTGTATATTTTGTTGTCGCACAATTCTTTAAAGGGATTTCAGATTCCTTTTCAGTGTCCCTTGACACTTTAAATGGCTTTATACAAACAAGATATACAAACTTCTGATTTTTCAGACTTGGCATCTTTAAAAGTAGAACACTGCATGGTTGTAGAATAATGACTGCAGTAGAGCAACCTAAATCTAGGTCAGCAATGATTAGCAATGTGTGTTAAAATATTGAAAGCATGTATAGAGAAGTTGTAACTGAGCTCTGTTTTTATAAGCGGTGCCAGTGGTAGTTATATCCAGAAAAGTAAATAATACAAAATTGTTTTAAAGAATACAATAGGGATCAATTTGTACTGATACGTCTGTGCTAAAAATGTAGGAATAATTAATGTCTCATGCACTTTATGCTTCATTTCCCCCACCAGTATTTAGCAATAGTCACTCGCACTGGAAAGTTTGTTTCTCTTTGGTTTTTTTGTTGGTGTGTGTGTGTGGTATTTTTGGGAACATTTTTTCTGTGCATTTATATGGACCCAGACCCAAACAAGTTTTTGCTGTTTTATTTAAATAAAAAAATTTTTTTGTTTTCCTTGGCCAAATTCCTTGTTTTTTGATTTTGAGGTTTAGGAATTTTCATTAGAAGATCCAACCCTTTCAATATCTAAGTAATTGACATTTGTCTTATTAAAGACTTTATTTTCTTTGTGTAAACAACATTTTTTTTTTTTTCTTCCTGTGCAGTTTGCCATAATAAGCCTTTTTTCAGACGAGGTTATTGTTCTTTTCTAATCAATTTGTTATATAGAATTGATTATTTTTACTACATTGTTTTAAACAAATTTTTTTTTCATTTGTAACATTTGCCGTGAGTGATTTATGAGTTGAGGTGAGAGTATTTTCGACACAAAATTTAAACGCAGTTTTGTTTTGCTTTAAACATTTATTATGTAGTTTTCTTTTAGCTTTTTTTTTTCAGGAGGCGCTTGCCATATTTTGCTGTTTTTTCTGTGTGGGTGTTTGTAAAAAAAAATATAATCAGGCGTCTGGCTCTTTTTAGTAAAGCTGACAACAGTTTTTTTATATTTACTGTTTTTCATTCTCTGTCACTAGTGTTTCTCTGCGTGGCTTCAGCTTCTTGCTTGGTTTTCAGGTGTGCACTGCCAATTGCTGTTCAATTTTTGTTTCTTGTTTATTGCAGCCACGTTTTCGCAGGTCCATGTCAGGGGAAACAAGGGGGCTGGGGGATCCTGAAGGGATCAAACCTCGATCTTTTTCGTTTTTTCACTTGGAGTATGAAAAACCACAAGTGCGATGGATCCAAATGATATGGATGAAAGAAATTAGGAAGGTAACAACAGAAAACTAGCATGGAAATACATCAACATTTTCTTTTCAACATATCATGTTTCTCCTTTGGTTTTTTTGTTTTTTTATTGCAGCTTAACATTGATGTTAAAAACATTATATTTCTATTCTTTATTATAGTTATTGCCATGGACATTCTTGAGCTGTTTCATATTTTGTTTTTATGATTGTCTTGAGGTATATCCCCATAATGTTGTTTTTTATTAATTGTCTTGAGGGTATATCATATTTGTTTTTCCCCCCCAAACACCCCCCCATGATACTGTCCTTGAGGTAATATCACATTTGTTTTTATGACTGCTTTAGCTATATCATAGTGTGGAATTTTGTTTTTATAGGACTGTCTTTAGAAAAGAAATAGAAGAAGCTATATCATATTTTTTTTTTTAATGACTGTCTTTAGAAGAAGAAGAAAGAAGCTTATATCATATTTGGGGTTTTTATGACTGTCTTTAGCTATATCCATATTTGTTTTTTTTATGACTCTTGAGGTATATCATATTTGTTTTTTATGACTGTCTTTGAGGTATTTTATATTTGTTTTTATGACTGTTTTGAGGTATTTTATATTTGTTTTTATGACTGACTGTCTTGAGGTAAATCATATTTGTTTTTATGACTGTCTTTAGCTATATCATATTTATTTTTATGACTGTCTTTAGCTATATCATATTTGTTTTTATGACTGTCATGAGGTATATCATATTTGTTTTTATGACTGTCTTGAGGTATTTTATATTTGTTTTTATGACTGCCTTTAGCTATATCATATTTGTTTTTATGACTGTCTTGCGCTATATCATATTTGTTTTTAAGACTGTCTTTAGCTATATCATATTTGTTTTTATGACTGTCTTGAAGTATATCATATTTTTTATGACTGTCTTTAGCTATATCATATTTGTTTTTATGGCTGTCTTTAGCTGTATCATATTTGTTTTTATGGCTGTCTTGAGGTATATCATATTTGTTTTTATGACTGTCTTTAGCTATATCATATGTGTTTTTATGACTGTCTTGAGGTATTTTATATTTGTTTTTATGACTGTCTTGAGGTATTTTATATTTGTTTTTATGACTGTCTTGAGGTATATCATATTTGTTTTTATGACCGTCTTGGAGTATTTTATATTTGTTTTTATGACTGTCTTGAGGTATATCATATTTGTTTTTATGACTGTCTTGAGGTATTTTATATTTGTTTTTATGACTGTCTTTAGCTATATCATAATTTGTTTTTTTATGAC
This sequence comes from Oreohelix idahoensis, assembly GCA_024509875.1. Lineage (NCBI taxonomy): Eukaryota > Metazoa > Mollusca > Gastropoda > Stylommatophora > Oreohelicidae > Oreohelix > Oreohelix idahoensis. The sequence goes on from JAMPIV010007113.1 coordinate 4,050, forward strand.
TGTCTTTAGCTTATATTCATTTATTTATTTTAAATGACTGTCTTGAGGTATATTCCAAATATTTGTTTTTTATGAACCATCTGAGGTATTTCATTTTTATTTTTATGACTATCTTGACCGAAGGTTTTTTTTTCCAATGATTGTCTCGAGTTACTTTATCTTTATTTTCGTGAATTCTCTTTGTATAGTCATAATTTCCTGGTGCTGTAGTGTGTCCATAAAAAACGGGCAAGGATACACTGGAATTGCCACGTAAAACTAGTGTCCTTTGTGATAAATTATGAATTGCACACTAGTAAAATTCTGCTAAAACTTATGACAATGCCCCGAACAGAATAATTCTTTTTGGGGATTTTGAACAGCCAACTACAAATACATGTAATTATGGCAGTGGGAAATCATCACCATTGGTAATTGACGAGGGAATCGGGATTTTGTCATAAAAAATAGCACAACAGTATTTTAATCACACGAAAGTTACAAGTAGAAAAGTGAACGCTGACCACTGAGAATGAAAGGGTTAGATATCTATGCTGGGTATAAAGACCCACTCAGATTCAATTTCGGAACTCAAAATTTCATAGCTGAAAAGATGTCCAGGAGACTGACGAACGCTTGTCGAAGCCACATAGCTGCAGCCCATAGCTGAGAAAAGCAAAGTTGACCTGCTTGTGAGCAGGACTTGCATACATGATAAGCTCAGATCCGTAATAATGTGTCTTCTGAAGGGTTCTTATCCTAGGAAGTCACAACAAAAGCTTCTGATTAAGAAGCGGGCATAACAGACTGCAGTGTGTAATTGAAGGACCACGTCTGCAAAATGGCCGGATAATAGCATTGTGGCTACCCCTGTCTAGGTGATTTAGGTGTCTTGGACATCAACACCTGATGTATGAAGAGAAGTGTCTGCAGTCAAAGGACCTGAATTTAGATCAGTTTTTCATGACTTTGAAGAAACAAGATCCAGAAGTCACTAATTGCCAGAAATAATGAGGCAAAGACTTTGACATTTTATCATTTTCCAACTTTGTGATTTATGTCAAAAAATACTCGTATTATTTTAATTTATATAAATGTACATAGAATATTTTTTAGAATCAGAGTTTGATTGATTTTGTTTTAAAATTCTAGTTTCTGTTTGAATTTGGGGTTATTGTGTGGAAATTAAGAAAATTATTTAATATTTTAAATTGATAGGGATAATTAATGAGCTGTATTTTTCACATCAGCTATTACTAGAGACACCCTTGGGGCATAGGACCGGTCTTAGAGAAAAGGTGACTTACTTCACAGCTTTCTTCTACTGCTACCATCTAGGACTGTGCAGTTAACTACCTGACTTGTCCTGCGCCATTCCTGCCACTAGTTTACCAGTTTTCTCTTCTCCATTTCTAGGAACTAATATCTATTTTTCTATCTAATATCCATCTTGCTACATCTATTTTTCTATCTAATATCCATCTTGCCACATCTATTTTTCTATCTAATATCCATCTTTGCCACATGAAAACCTATTTTTCTATTAATATCCATCTTGCCACATCTATTTTTCTATCTAATATCCATCTTGCCACATGTAGTTGAAGCACCAAGTAAGAAACAAAAAAAAAATCCTGGCAATGATTGGAAGAGCACCTTTGAAGGAATATTGAGAAATAAAAAATAGATTTGTGTGGACACTTTGTCAATATGGGTCTCGATCAACCAGTAGGACTATATGTTTCATGTAAACAGCGAACTTATTGTGTAAAATAAAATATGTTAAAATAAAATATAAATAATTATCTTTTATTTTAAGTAATTAGGAATATAAATCTAAAATGTTGAGTTTGTCATGTTGTTAGACTCTGAAACGTGTAGGGTAAAGAGGAGGATAGTTGCCAACATTAGTAAATGGGTAGTTGTGCTGAATAAAAGATGGTATGACAGGATCACCAATATGGAATTGATGGGGAAAGAATCTGACACGTACCAATGGAATGAGAGGTGAGGGGGGAAAAGTTGGAGATGGGTAGGACACATATTGAGGAGTTATCTGTTGGCATCACAAGCATTCATTAGCTACACATTTTCTAGAATCCACAATGAGGATAAAATTGGGCAGATTTTAAAACAAAAATGGAAAAAGTAATTGGTTATAGGCTACAAGATTGATAAAAACATGGAATATATTATCCAAGATGGGAATGTTTAGTGAGAACTGAAAGCTGCACAGGAAGTTAATAGACCAAGAGCTGTGAAGTTATGTCATTTTTGTCAGTGTATTGTAACATTACTTAAATAACTGTTTAAACAAATATGTCAGCAGACTTGACCTTGTTTGTGTAGGAAAGTGATGAAATGTTGTGATGCTTGTATTTGATCAGTTGTCATTACTGTCTTACAGTTTAGGAAACAATGAATTAGACAGACTGGCAGACGCACTAATGGACAAAATGTCAAGGTAGTCCCATAGCAGATACTGCCGTAGGGGAGTGAAGTGTTAGAGACTTAACTATACTAGGTCCAGCATCGAGAGGTGGGGGTAACCAGTTCCCTGCCTCATTGCCTTTTCCTTCCCTAATGCAAGTGCAAAGTTGGGTATCCACTTATAGCTGGGTATACTGAAGCGTGTAGATACCGCAAATCGAACCTGGCACCTTTGCCGTGAGAAACCAGTGCTCTAATCACTCTACCAATCGGATGCTCCCTAATGGAAACCAGCTATGAATTTAAAAAAAGTAAAAGTACAGTGGATGCCCAGTCACTACAAGATATATGGACATGAGAAGGTAGATCAACTTGCCACACAGGAAGGAAGTAAAACCCCCAACAGGGCTACACATTAAGAGATAAAAGCAAATATCAGAAATAACAAGAAAAATGGCACAAGGAACATCCAGAGTCCCACTAATGCAGAACCATTCTATAGATTACCAAGAAGAGATCAAGTGTAGACTCTATAAACTGAAAATTGGACAGACAAAGGTGTGTCCTTGTGGAGAGGACAAACAGTAGAACATGAACTCCAGAACTGTCTGCTCCATGAGCGGAGTAGCATGGCCTTCTCCAACCCAGTTGTTGAGGGAGAAACTGTATGGCAGAGAAGCCTGAGACGGACTGCCAGCTTTATAAGAGAGATAGATGTGGTTATTTGAGAGTGATCGACAAAGTTTATGGTGGATGAATCTAAAAGTTTATGCCTGTCCATGATATTTGTGTAGATTTTCTGTCAGATTAATAAAAGCATTATTCATTGTATCTGTGAAGTTTAATGCTACAGGTCTTTAACCCATTATCTGAAATTCAGAAATTTGAAGAAAAAAAAACCCTGGAAACCGAAAGTCTTGTGACCCGTTGCTTGTGTGCATGACTTGATCCAAGTAGACGTGATGCATCAGCTGTATATTCAGTAAACATGTATTCAGTTTTAGATGGGCCACTGTAATACAGTAACACAGACAATAATATATAGTTGCATTCTAATGATGACGAATTGGTGACATTTTCAAATATCTATAAACTACCAGTTGTTTTAGAGAATAGTACATTTGTGACTCTTCTAACAGTTACAGTTGTCTATGTTAAAAACATTTTTATTAAATATAAAACGTTCACATTTTCAGCAGTGGGCAGTAATGAAGATTATGTTTAATAAAAGCAAGACTTTTAGAAATATTAATATTTTTGCTTACGGGCACTGCCATGGACATAAGGTGTCACTATAACACAGTTCATGTACCGTAATACCTTTCTGAAATCTGAAAAATTCCAGATTCTGAAATGCATCGGATCCCAAGGGTTTCCGATAAGGGTTGAAGACCTATAGCATTTCGCTTGATCACATCCGTCTGCAAGAAATTGTGTAAGATGGTGCTTAGACCTGACTATTTCAATATTATAGGTACTTGACGTCAATAACTGTGACTATGAGCAGCGTGAAAGGTTCCTCTTGCTGTGTGTTCATGGAGACCCCAACACTGACAGCCTTGTTCAATGGGAGATGGAAGTCTGTAAGCTGCCACGTTCTGCTAATTCAGCTGTGAGGACTGTCTTCGTTATTCAAACAGCTGTGAGGACTGTCTTCGTTATTCAAACAGCTGTGCTTCTTGATGCCCTTCTTCCACAGATGTTCTGAAACTATATCAGAATGTTTGCTTTTGATACAAGATTCAAACAGTTTTATCATGTGGCCAATGATTAGTGTTTCTTTATTTTACTATAATGTATTTGGGTACATTCATTTTTTAATTAAGAATTATTTACAGGTGGCTCAGAGTAACCAGATTTGTGACAGAAGGTCAGGACATAAAGGAGGTGCAGTTAAAAATAGTATTTTGATATTGTAAAAGAATTTTTGTTTTAGGGGAACTCGAATTATTAAAAAACTTTTTTTTAGCAACACATAATGTTATTTTGGTATTTTAGAATGATTTTGTCAATCTTTAAGAAAAGATGTAAGAACATAGCAGTGTAACGAGGCCCTGTGACTGTGGCAATCAAGAAGTGGTACAGCATTGCTTGTGAAGCATGTTTAGTTGTTATTTTCTCTGGGAGAAACTGCTGATTGCATGATTCTATTTTGCTGTTGTTACTCCCTTTTTGCTCATATATTCTTATATTCTTGGCTGTTCATTATGTTCAAGTTCAGTTGTAGTGAACTCATGCCTTGAATGAGTACTTATTCCATATAAATTTGTCTTATCACAGATCATCACTTTCATGAATGCCAGTTCTGAAAATTTATGTCACACATTTTTATGTTATCAGCAATTTTTGTTTTATAATGAAAATTTAAAGTTTTCTAATTCATTTAAGCTATGTCTAGCAATGCTGCACGCACATAAATAGCACACCCTCATCCAGTGTAGATTTACACAATGGTTTTGATTAAAAATTGTGCAGTTGTTAGTGATCAAAGTTTGCATAATTTTAGCAAACTCAGGTTTCGTGCAAGTTTTTTCAGATTGGTAGAATTCTCATTTCCACCATGCAATAAATACATTATGAAATGTTACTTGATTTAGTTGTTTCTAACTGCCTTTACGGAATAGAAATATCTGTTCAGAAAGCATTTAACATGTTTTTTAGTTTGGTGTAACCATAGTTTTCCAGATGAAATGAGTAGTCTTTAGAACTGACCACAGGAGAAGTTTCTGATTAGTGGACATGTCAAAATGATGATCAAAGATCACCATTGTTGTATATATTCACACTGTAAACATTCACACAGCACTGTAACAGATTGCCACAATATAAAGCTTAATTGTCACAATGTCCCATGCTGGATATTGTACATCCATGGGCTTTTAGCAAAGTCTGTCTACTCATGTATGAAGAGCAGAAGTCAGTCAGAGAAAATTGTGCTGTTCATTGTTCACACATAATGTTTTGTTCACATGTCTTGGTACATTGAATCTGCAAAAATAACCATTCAAGTCTACAGTGTCTTTCCTTTGCTGACAGCTACATCACTTTTGTAGTAAAATTAGGGAGAGAAAAGGATGAAAAAACTGTCAGGGTATACCAGAGATCTATGAAGCTACAAACTACAACTTGTAACTCTTCATTGAATATAGGTAAAAAGTCATTCTGTATGTGGCTTTGTAGCTAATAGACTTTCTTGCACTGGTAAGGGCAGCTTTGCTGAGGTTTGTTAGGTCATCCACAGTACTCTTCAGCTCCCTTAGGAGCAAAGTCATGAACCAGACGATACGTCAAGGCCTAAAATCCCACCCGCTGCAGACCCAAATAGAACAGTCCCAACTAAGATGGTTTGGCCATGTCTGCAGAATGGGAGAAGATCGGCTACCACGACAAGCATGGGAAACAAAGAGCCAGGGATCCAGACCTCCAGGACGACCCAGAGTCCGCTGGGAGGACAACATCAGACAATCTTTGAAGGACCGAGGACTAGAATGGAACCAGGCCAGGAAGAAGACAGCTGATAGAATAGTCTGGCGCTCTCTCTTCCAAACCTCTACACCTCACGGTAGAAGAGGAACGACTAAGTAAGTAAGTCATGCCATCCATTCATGGTCTTTTATAATTGCATTCATGTCTGTAGGGTCATATCCCAGGCATATCCATACAGTTTATCTTCCTGTCCCCTTGTTATGTTATCTTCTTAATGCCAGTGTACATCACACATAGTGAGTTGTTGCTCATTAATTTCTGATTGTGTAGCTTCATGTTTTTATTTTGATAATAGTAATGAATGAATAACATTCTTTGTGGAGCATAGAGCCACCATTCCAGTTATCTCCATGCAGGAAGGTTGTGTCAGAGCACCACATATGCTTTTGTAGTCTTCTTCTTCTTCCGTCCTTAGCCAACGACCGGCAAAGCAGTCAGTGGCCATTACGCCTAGTGGCGTCTTAAGGGCAACAGCGAATAGATTTTCTTTGCCGTTGTTCCCATCACACCTAATGGCGTCTTTAGGGCAACGACAAATCAATCCGCTCGCCGTTGTTTCCGTAATCAAAGTGACTGGCAAACGGGTGATCAGCCCGTTGGGGCTTTTGTAGTAGTGGTTATTTATTTTTAACATGATGAGGTTGCTAGCCTAGTCCCAGCCTTGTGTTCGCCACCTGCCATGACTTAATTATGGAAGTCCTGGCCTTATTCTTGGTCTTGACAGAGACCTCAGCAACCAGATGAGGTAGTAACAATAATAATATATGTAATCCAACTTGACTAGAGAACATGCATCCTGTTTGTAAATGTGAGAGAATGAAGAATGTGGCAGTCTTTAGAACAGAAACTATGGGAAATATTACTTTCATTGGGATTATGGGTATAACACGTGCAAGCTTATCAGTGGCTGATAAGATGACCCTTGTGCTGCACTTATAAAAACTTACCAGATCATTTCTGCTTGTCATTTCATGGAGAAACATTAGATACAGATGAGCTACACCTACCACACTACATCTCAAATGTAGAGCATTTGTTGAAGTCAGTCATATTTGTGTATATACAACCAGTGTGTTCATCACCGTAGATTGATTGGCCATAATTATAGCACACATGTTGGCATGTAATTGTGCACGTTCTTAAAGCAAATGACATATATGTGTGTTGCTTTTTTAAAAAAGAATATGATGTGTCCATGATGTGTACTGTTGTTCAACAGGTGAGAAAACCTTACATTTACATCTGTCTGTTACCATGAAGCAGTTTATCATTGTGGTCATACTGCAAGAAACTATTGCAGTACACTTCATAATTAGTAATCCAGAATAAATTGTAAAAGTATGAAGGGTATGGATATTTTTTTAAATCCCTGATTGTGTATTCATTCTTCCAACAGTTGGTTACCATACTCTTAAATGAGTTTTGCTCTGAACCATGCACAATCTGCTGTCTTTATAAGTTTATGTTCACATATTATTAGTTGTCTTTTCATTCACGTGTTATTAGTTGTCTTTACATTCACGTATTATTAGTTCAGAAATCAAGAAGAGAATAGGAATGGCCAAAGCTACATTCAACAACATGAAACATATACTGACATCCAAACAGTTATCTCATAAATTAAAACTGAGAATCATAAAGTGTTATATATATTCTGCATTTCTGTATGGTGCAGAAACATGGACGATGAATAAGCATTTGGAAGAAAGAATTGAGGCTCTTGAAATGTGGATATATAGAAGAATGGGGCGTATCTCATGGAAAGAGATGAAAACAAATAAGGAGGTCCTAGAAAATCTAGGTATGAAAAGAGAACTAATGAGAGAGGTCAAAGTTCGGCAGCTAAAATACTTTGGCCACATAAAAAAGGCATAACACCTTGCAGAAGACCATAACAGAAGGGAGAGTTGAAGGTAAACGTGCAAGGGGAAGACAGCGCTATAAGTGGGAAGATAACATCAAGAGATGGACGGGAAAGAGTCTATCAGAGTGTACCACCAAGACAAGAGACAGAAGACGTTGGAGATCCATTACAGCCAACCTCCGTTGTGGAGATGGCAACTGATGATGATTATTAGTTGTCTTGTAACTGCAGTATACTTTTGTTAATGAAGCACAGCTGTATAGTGATGCCCATAGCTGTCAACTTAAATGCAGTCTTTGCTTATTGGTGGTTGATGACACTACAGAAAATAGACAGAATCTGAGTAGCTTCATAGTGCTTGTTGTTGAGGTCAGACCCCAAAAAAAAGGGTGATTGTTGTTGATATGGATGAGATTTGCGTGTATGTGATTTATTTATAGTGACCAGAGTTAAGGGAAGGTCACAGCATTGCCATTATTTGGTGACTCCCGATGTTAGATGACTTTCCTGTTGGTCATGTGGTATAGGGTTCCCCTTTTCTTTGTAGTGTCTCTCAACCATAGTAAACTTTCTTCCACCAAGATGTTGATTGTTTTCAATGACAGAACCTTTCCTTCTGTCAGCACTTTCTTTGTTTATTCATAGATATGTGGGAATTGTCTTCATATCATATTTGTGTTTTTTTAAACATATTATCATTACTTATTTTGATATTTTAATACTTGTACAAATTTGTACAGAAAATCTATTCATTGTCAGTGTACATTTGTGCACAGAAACCTTCAGATTGCACTGCTTAAACAAAATTGTGTATGGGTGATTCATTATTTCTAGAAAAAAAAACTACTTTTCCCACTTTATCTGACTTTTGACCTTTCCAAAACCTTACTGTCACCTGAACAACTGAAGAATTGGTTGCTTCAGTCATCACAGTTTTGACTGAAAATGACTTCTAAGAGCAAGTAATTGTACCTATTGAATGTAAAACATTTGTGACCATCCCAAATTTGAACGTGTTGTTGTCTTCTCAAGAAGATGAGGGCAGCTGTGTATTGTGGGAGTGAACTGCATTCTGTATGTTTATAGAAATTATTCATGATGGATGAAGTATGGAAGTGAATTGTCATGTCTAGATAATCAGCGCCTGTGATCACGTGGCATGGTGGTGTGATGGACAACTTTTGATCTTATATGGCTGTGTTTGTATATTTGATAAAAACATGGGTTGTGTGCTTGAACGTGCAATGGTCATCTTAAACAGTACCATTTCTCTGTCAAGTTTCTGTCTTCTCTGCATTCTGCTCACCCCCCAACAAAATGGCCCTTAATTGCAATCATATGCATTATTGTTACATAATATTCATGTTTGTATCAATTTCACATTGTAAAGTTATTCATATGCAGAAAATATGTATTTTTATCAGAATTGTATGGATGTTTCTGTTGGGTTGAACTTTTTATTACAAACTTTTGTGTATCATTTTGTTTGTTTTTTTTTTTTTTTTTGTATCAGTAGACCAGTTCTTAATTTACTAGCCATTTAAAAAAAAAACATTTCATTAGATCTCTTCTAAGATACTTATTTAGAGGTAGTTTAAAAAGAGAAAAAAAAATTTTATGTTCTGATATTGTATATAATTGCCTTGAATGTTGAGGTCTGTACATAGGAATGCATGATTTGACACAAGTGTAGTTGCTTTTTCTTGTTTTTGGTCACTGAGCTGTCCAGTTGTGGCTGGTATTATTCATCTTGACGTTCTGCACTCTACACCTGTGTTGTTTCTTTTTTAAAGAGCCATATTATCACAAACACAAATGATTTTAAAATACTGTGTGCAATGCAAAAATTGTCTAAGCTTAGTTTGTCTTGTGTTTTTGTTTTGTTTGGCAGTTGTGGTTATAATTATTTGGTGTTTGTCCTTTGAAATGACATTAAATACCCATTTTCCTGGTAGTGATGCTCAGATGATGGTCAGAGATGTGTAGTGGGATTTCATAGAACGTTTCAAATATTATGATGATATACGAGGGGAAGTCAGTAAGTAGGTTACAAACTGATATGGGGAAGCTGAAAATGGTATTTGGTAGTTTCTAAAGGTGTCATTAGGCAACAGTATCATCGAGCTTTATGATAAGCTTAGGTAGCAGACTGCTAGGTGTCGCATGCGCATGCTCAGAGCAGATAAAGATGGCGACCGTGCTCGTGGAGTGTACAAATGACGAACAGCACGCTGTTGTGCGGTTTTTTTGGGCAGATGAAGGAGAAGACATGCTGAACAGGATTGCTACTGGGGATGAATCATGGGTGCATCACTACCAACCTGAATCGAAGCGTAATTCAATGCAATGGAAACATTCTTGTTCACCTTCAGCCAAGAAATTCAAGGTTTCGCCATCAGCAGGGAAGGTTATGCTTAGTGTTTTGGGATTCTCATGGAGTGCTGTTAGCCCATTTCCAGAAGAAAGGTGAGAATGTGAATGCTGCATTGTACTGTGACATTCTTTTGATGCTTCGGGATGCAATTCGAAGAAAACGTCCAGGCCTACTGACTAGAGTACTGCTCCATCACAACAATGCCCGACCACATACGGCTCGATTAACCTAGGAGAAAATTGAACAAATAGGGTGGCAAATTCTTGAACTTCCGCCTTACAGTCCCAACTCTTAGCCCGAGTGATTTTCACCTGTTTGGTCCACTAAAAGCTCACCTTGGATGTAAACATTTCGCGAGTGATGCAGAGGTTGAATGTGAGGTGCGAATGTGGCTGAGACAGCACTTCTATGCTGCAGGTTTCGAAGCACTAGTACAGCGATGGGATAAGTGTATCAATGTTGGTGGAGATTATGTTGAGAAATAAAGGGGAAATGTAAGTGCAATAATACATGGTGTTCAAGTTCGTTTCTCTTTTATTTTTTTGTTCATAACCATTTGTAACTTACTTACTGACTTGCCCTCGTATAAAGAAGGGTTTCAGCAGTGAGGTATGTGGGGGAAACAGGATAACATCTTTATATTAAATCAAGGTGTCTGTAACATATTATATTTCTGTAAGAGTTTACACAATATTCATTAGCTAAAACAGTGACTCGTCTATTAAATTGAAAAACCTAACACCTCCGGTAAATTTTTCTCTTTTCATCATTCAGTACTTTCTATTTGGTGCACAATCCTCATAGTGAACAGTGAAAAAATCCCGCCACCTTTTTGGGAAAATGTGGAAAGGGCATGCATGGCACAGTGAAAGCTCAATTGAACACCCATTTAAAGAGCACTCAGGCTTTTCAATTTCATCTTGGTACACTGACCATAAGTCATGATAAGTTTGACTACAATGATACAATGACCATAAGTCATGTGACTACAATGATCCAATGACCATAAGTCATGTGACTACAATGATCCAATGACCATAAGTCATGTGACTACAATGATCCAATGACCATAAGTCATGTGACTACAATGATCCAATGACCATAAGTCATGTGACTACAATGATCCAATGACCATAAGTCATGTGACTACAATGATCCAATGACCATAAGTCATGTGACTACAATGATCCAATGACCATAAGTCATGTGACTACAATGATCCAATGAAGTTGAAATGGAATAGACAAGAAATGAAATGACCACAGGAGAATTAGTGACCTCATCAGGACATGCAGCAGACAGAGTACAACATAATTATTTCCCCCAGTCATGTTTTGGTGGGTTACTTGCTCATAGTAAATACCATGTATGTGTGGTAAAACACTGTTCACATCCTGACTGAGTGGTGACCAAGTAGTTTAGTCAAGTCTCTAACATGGTAGTCAGTATTGAGTAGGCTGACAAATCTCTCGTTCAGGCAAGCAACATTGTTGCTGTTTTATTTGGAAGCCTGTTTTCATTTTGTAAGCAAGAGACAGTTGCCTGTTATAAGCACTTGTCAAATAAAATATGTTGTGACATATAAGAAAGATATGCCAGGAATATTTAGAACATGAAAACCATGGCCGTTTTTATTTGAATATTGTAGATTGGTCAGGGAGTTGAAAAGTTGCTTATTGTCAGATATGTTGGATAATATATGTTTGTGGTAATAGTGTACAGTTTTTACAGGTTGTGTTGGAAGTATTTCTTTTGACCTGCTATTAAAACTAGACACATAATGGCAGCTTTGTTGGTTTATTTAGTACTGACGGTTATCTGTAGTGTAGTAGTGAACAAGCCGGCTTTTTGACACTGAATATCAGGTTACCTGCCAGCAAAAACCCATCTGTGACAGACCTGGCACGTCAGCAGTTTCATACAGCTGAAGTAAAATGTATGCTGTAATAGCAAAATGTGATATTTTTTTTCTTCAGATATGGCAATGAAGGTTTAACATGGACATCTTTAGGGTTCCAAATATTGTAAAGTACTTCTTCTTTTCTGCTAGCAGACTATTATGTGCCGCAACCTGACACTGGAGAGAACATTATATTTATTAATAGTTAAACAGCTTATTTTTTGGAGCTGTTAAAAGGAAATTTAACAAATATTTTTGAGTGGGAAAAAGATCAAAATAAAATACTTGGACTGAATAGTCCATTAAAAAAAAAAAGGATCTTATCTACATGTCCTTTTTTTACTTATGAAAGAGTCTTGCACTTATTGATACAATTGGCTGCTGTAGAGGAAATGTGGCCAGAGCTCCTAGTGTCATCTTATAGTAATGGTTGTTCATAGCAGTTTGTTTTGTTGTGACAGGGTACATTTAGCACAGCCCTTCTTAGTCACCTTTTATAACATGCTTGTTAAGGTGCAGTGGCTCTATTCTATAATCCTTAATATTCACGTTTAGGTTAGGACTAAAATCATTCTCATTAACTCAAGATCTAACAGGATATATCAGGGTCTTTTTTGAACTTCAAACCATTGTTAACCATGTTGTTTAGAGATTACACTAGGGTAAAACTGTCATGGATTATGTGTCATTTTTTACAAGGGGGATTTACTAATTTGTGTCTCTCATGACACATTCAGAATTCTAGGGCCAAATATTTTGGTTAACAGTGCTGGCCAGAAAAACACATTTTAAAACAGTCATCTAACATTGCTGTTGTTGAGTAGGTGGCTTATTAATAGGAACCCTGTAAGAGATTTTTGTCATGTAAAAGATAATAATACAACATGACAAGATAACGGACTTACCAGAGTAAAGTCATTATTTCCGCAGTCTAACCCATGTAAATGTGATTTTTTGTTTGGAGCATGTCCACTTGTGTCATTAGGAGTGTTTCTGTACATCGTCTGGTAGATGTTGGACATTTTATGTACGCATTCAACAGGCTTTCATGTTGCTGTCATATGTTCAGTATGATCTCTATTTGATAGAAGTCATCACCAGCTGGACTAACCAAATCTAGTTCCTGTCCACTTGGTTGTTGCTGCTACAGAACAAGTCTCGCTTCATTTAATTCAGCAACAACTTTACCCTGTTCATTTCGTCTTTTTGTGTATGTCTGTCACTCAGCTGGTTAGTCAGTCCATCTGCTTGTTTACTTTCTAATCTGTGCAGCAAACCTTGTCCTCTTTGTTTTTAAGAGTCATTCAGTATTTGGGGATGTGACTCTTCGTGCAGACTTACATATAAAATCTGCTGATGTTTTTGTGTCATTATTGTTAATCTGTAGAGACTTACCAGAACAGTTGCTAGTTAGCAGGATATGAAATTAGTGTGTTAATGAGATTGGATGAGTCTGTACTTGAGCTAACAACATTACTTACGTCCAACAAGAACTTGAGAGTTAATCCTTTCATCAGTCATTCTAACAAAAAAAAAAATGAGTAGTCAGACAGCTGAATGTTTATGTACAGTGGCTTGATGAATGACTTTTATAATTGTTTCCTTCATATTTGTTAGAAACAGTTTATTCACATAGAAGCATTGTCCTTTTCCGTGTACTGATAAAACACAGCACAGAGTCAGGTGAGAGAAATAGTATTTTTTTAAATTTATTTTGTAAGCCCTTGCATAATTATGATTTATTAAAAGTTTCACATGAAAAAAAAAATATGTAGATAATAGTTTGACCTTTCTTTGTATTAACAATAACCATATTACCTGGAACTAGACAGGCATTCTCATTCTCAATTTGGTATTGTTAACTCTCATGTGTCACTTTCTTCCACTGCACCTTCATTATTCACTGTGGTCAGACATTTACTGCCATGACCCCAGATTATGTACATATATGTAGACATTTAAACTTGTCCCTGTGATTCATGGGTTACATACATCATAGTTGTTCATCTAGTAGTAAGAGTTGTAGTTGTCAGATAATTTGTTTTTAACTTAGATGACATTTTGAGCTTGGTTCTGCTAACATACGTCAAGGAAAGCTGTAATTTGAGTTTGTCATTTGTGTACATTTTGCATCTTGTAATCAAGGGAATGATCATACTTTTCCATACTTCCTGCGCCTTCACATAACCCACTTTTGCATATCTCACAAGTAAGATTGGTCCAACTAGAGAACTTGTTATGGCAGATTTTTGATGTATGATGGTGATTCTGTCAGTGGTCAGAAACATTTTTTTTGTGTGATAAATATTTTGTTTTTCTAACACCATTAAAGATGTCTTTGGTTGTGTGAAAGTGATTACAGAATTTATTTCAAAGTGTATGCAAGCTGAAACATTTTCATATGGCCACCTGTAGCATTGTCCACAAACATTGAAAAAACTCAGTAAATCTTGGCGAAAAAAACACTAACTGAATATTTGTTGCTTGTATACTTGATCATCATCTTCATCACCACCACCCTTCAGCTCCCTAAGGAGTATAGGCCTTTAGCAACTTCATGCCAAGTCCTGTCCTGTGCCGTCTGCTCAAGGTTTTTCCATGCCTTCTTTATCCCCTTTATTTATGTCTTTTCATTTTTTTGGTTTGGTCTGCCTGTTTCTTTACTCTGCCTGGCCTGTGTTTCTTACTCGTGGCCTGGGCCTGTTTCTTACTCGGCCTTGCCGTTTCTTACTCTGCCTTCCATGGTTCTTACTCTCCTTGCATGTGTTTGTTTCTTACTCTGCCTTGCCTGTTTCTTACTCTACTCCTTGCCTGTTTTCTTACTCTGCCGTGCCTGTTTTTTTTGTTTTTTCTTAACTTCTGCGGTTGCCTGGTGTTTCTTACTCCTGCCCCTTGCCTGTTTGCTTACTGCTGCCTTGCCCTGTTTCTTACTCCTGCTTGGGCCTGGTCTCATACTCTGCCTTGCCCGTGTTTCTTACTCTGCCTTGCCCGGTTGTTTTTCTTACTCCTGCCTTGCCTGTTTCCTACTCTGCCTTGCCTGTTTTTCGTACTCTACGGCTGCTGCCTTGGCCTGTGTTTCCTTACTTCTGCCTTGCCTGTTTCGTACGCGGCCTTGCCTGTGGTTTCTCTACTCTGGCCTTGCCGGTGTTTCGTCTTACTCTGCCCTTGGTAATGGCAAGCAAACAAGGTTTTCCTCAATGTGTGTCCTATCCAGTGCCAAGTGACTTCTCATCTCCTGTGCCACTGGGACTTGTCCTGGTTTTTGTCATCAATTCTGCATAACGTGATTGTGTCCATATAAATAGATAATAGATACCATTTTCAATCCTTCTGGTTCCCATCACAAGCACCTATGAATGACTGTCTGTTAACTTCTGTGTTTTAGTGTGTTGTTTGTTTTCTCCATGTTTCAGACCTACAACACACATAGGACTAACTTTCTATATTTGATACCTGGGGTAAAATAGTTTTTGTTGTCTCACTCGAGGTGTGGACTTATCCTGTTTAGTATGCATACAGAAAGGGCTTGTTCCTTTTATAAGAGAAACAACGCAAACAATATTTTTGAGTATTGGTGAAAAGAAAACAGCTGGAAACCTGAAATGACTGTGCCAAGAAATGAGAGGAATTGAATCTATCTATGTTTGAGATAAATGTTGATACAGGGAACATTCAAAAAAAAAAACAAAAAAAAAAATGTGGGTTTTGAATTGGAAGATGAAGCCTTAACCAATTGGTCCTAAGGCTAGTGTCTTTGGTCCCTTGGCCACTTATTGACAAAGCAAAATCAGTGGCTCCATCCCACCGAGTGGTGTCTTTGTAGGGAGCAAGCAATAAACCTAGCAGCCCACTTTGCTCGAGTCCAACAGCCATCCAGCGTGTGGTGCCCCAGTTCGTGTTTTTAGGCTTTTCCTGTCTGGGAGAGGTCCATTGTATATCCTGCAGTTAGTTAGGGGGCAACCCAAATCTAGAGTCGACTTGCTGTGAGGGTGTTGCATGTCTTCTTGGTAGCTCCATGTTAGGCAGTTACTTAGATGTCACCGAGTTGTTTTGGGGCTAGAAAAATGATAAAAAATGATCCTTTTATGGCAGGTTCATGGCAAAGAAGGACAAAGGTGGAACATTGTCCTTTTCCTGTTACCTTCTTTTTTGTCTACTCTAAGCATTCTTTCTCCGGACAGAAATTACATGGTCTCATATATTTTTTAATTTTAGTGTTTTTGAACTGTACTGGGAGAATTTCCAGATGTTGTTTTAGAGATTGGCTGGAGGCAAATTTTTATAACTTTAGATGGCATTCGGGCTACTGATACTTTGCTTGTTTCTTGCCTTCTGCCATCGGGTGTTACTAATGCTTGTTTCTTTCTTAGCCATCCTGGTTGATACTACTGTGCTTGGTTCAAACAACCATCTGGTGTTACTAATATGCCTTGTTTTCCACCATCTGTGTTTACTATGGCTTGTTCCACCATCTGGTGTTATCTTATGGCCTTTTGGTCCACCAACTGGTGTTACTATAGCCATTTGTTCCTCCATCCCTGGTGTTACTATGCCTTGTGCCGCCCATAGCCTGGTGTTACTATAGCGTGTTCAGCCAGTCTGGTGTTGACGATGCTGTTATCCGCCATCGGATGTAACTATGCTTGGTTCGCACCCATCTAGTGTTTACTATGCTTGATTTGCAGCCTTCTTGTGTTAACTATGCTTGTTTTCCACCACCTGGGGTGAACTAATTCCTTGTTGTCCCCCATCTGGGTGTTACTATGCTTTGTTCAACTATCTGGTGTTTACGATGCTTTGTTTTCCGCCATCTGGTGTTACTATTGCTTGTTCCGCCAACTGGGTTGTTTACTATGCTTGTCACGCCTCTTATGGTGTTTTTACTAATGCTTGTGTTCTATGCATCTTGGTGTTACTATGCTTTCGTTCCAACCATTGGTGTTACTTTGCTTGTTACCATTTGGTGTTTATATGCTTGTTCCACCATCTGGTGTTACTATTGATTGTTCCACATCTAGCCTTGTTTCCTATGTGTCTACCTTATCTGGTGTTACTATGCTTGTTCCAGACCATTCTGTGTGTTACTATGCTTGTTCCACATCTGGGGTTTTACTTATGCTGTTCAACCATCGTGTGGTGTTTCACTATGATTGTCCTGCCATTGGTGTGTACTTATGCTTGTTCCTTCACCATCTGGTGTTACTAGCGTGTTCCGACCTCGGGATGTTACTATGTGTTCGGCCATCTGGAGTGTTACTTATGCGGGGGGGGTTCCACAACCAGCTTGTGTTACTAAAGGCGTGATGCTTGATTCTGCCACTATCATTTGGCTGGTGGTTACTACGGCTATGTTCTCACCTTCTGGTGTTACTATGCTTGTTCCTCCATCGTTTAATTTTTGTGTTACTATGCTTGTTCCCCGTTCCCCATCGTGTTTACTATACGTTATTGTTCCACCATCTGGTGTTAACTATGGCGTGTTTTCCTCACCATCTGGTGTTTACGATGCTTGCCTACCAGCTGGAGGTGTTAAGACTATGCTGGTCCCCACCTTGTGCTTGTTACTATTCTTCTGCCATAACAGCTGTGGGACGTATCGCATGCGCCTCCAGCTGTTGTACTAGGCGGTCCCCCCCAGCGTGTTTACTAGGCTTCTCCCCAAAATCTGGGGTACTATGCTGCTCCACCACTGGTGTGTACTGAGAGCTTGGCTCCCACCCCATCTTTGTCTACTTGGTTTTTTTTTCCAGGTTAGGTGTACGTAATCGTGGCCTCCATCTGTGTTGACGAATGCTTTTGCCCTCCATCTTGTGTTAACACTATGCTTGGGTTCCGCCATCTCTGTGTACTAACGGGGTCCACCTGCGGGTGTTCTATGCTTCCTTCCCACCAGCGTATTTGACTAGGCGTGTTCCACCATCTTTGTGTGACGATGTGCTTGTTCACGCCACCCTCGTGTGTTACTATGGCTTGCTCCCACCATCTGTGTGTGTACTAAATGCCTGTTGTTCCCACCCTCCTCTGTGTTTACGTTAAAGGCTTCATTCTGCCATCTTGTGTTACTATGCCCCCCCCACCATACCTGGTGTTACGACTATGGGCTTGCTCCAACCATCTGTTGTTACTATGCTTGTTCCCCAACATCTTGTGTTACGATGGCTTCTGTGTCCACACATCTTGATGTTACTATGGATCTTGCTGCCTCCACCCATCAGGTGTTACTCTACTTGCTCCACCATCTTGCTGTTACAATGGCTTGTCCCACCATTCTGGTGTTGACCTATGCTTGTTTCCACCATCTTGTGTTACTATGCTTGTCCCACCATTCGGCTGTGTTACTATGCTTGTTTCCACCCCTTCTCGTGGTTCCTATGCGTGTTTCCACCATCATTGTGTTTACTATGATCTTGCTCCACCATCTTGTGTTACTAATGGCTTGTTCCATCCACCATCATGGGTTACTATCGTGTTCCACCATCTGGTGTTACTATGCTTGTTCTCCACCATCTGGTCTAACATCTTTGTTCCACCAAAAAATCCCTGGTTTACTTATGCTTGTTTTCCAACCAGCTGTGTTACTATGCTTTGTTCCCCCACCAACTGGTGTTACTATCTTTTCCAACCATCGGGTGTTACTATGCTTTGCTCCACCATCTGGTGATTGACTATGCTTGCTCCACCATAGGTGGTTAACTTATACTTGCTCCAACCCATCTGGTGTTACTATGCTTGGTTCCACCATTGGTGTTACTGTGTCCACACGTCTGTAATGAGTATGTATTTCAGTCTTGGTCCCTTCTTTTACTGGGCTTGCCAAGGATTTCTTACATGGGTTAGTGTCAGCACTTCTGTCCTTACAATTAGTGTCATGCTTCTTCTGTCTTACATTTAGAGTGCTGACTTCTGTCTTACATTTAGTGTCATGACTTCTGTCTTACATTTCGTGTCCCCATGACTTCTGTCGTGTACATTGTTAGTGTCACTGACTTCTGCCTTTCCATTTAGGTCACGACTTCTGTGCGAACATGTTTAGTGTCATGTACTATCCTGCTTACAATTTAGTGGTCACGACTTCTGCCTTACAATTAGGGCTCACGGAGGCCGGACTTGGTTAGGTCACACGGCGGCCCGTCTTGTAGTGTCACACGTCTGCCTTACAGGTAGGTGGCACCGGCTTCGTGAATTTAGTGCACGTCTTCTGTCTGACATTTATGTCATGAACTTCTGTCTTACATTAGTGTCCACGACTTCTGTCTTACAGTTAGTGTCTTCGACTCTGTCCGTACATTTTGTGCATGACTTGTCGCCCTGC
>JAMPIV010007114.1:0-75000 GCA_024509875.1 Oreohelix idahoensis
TACCAATTATGAATAAATAACACAGAATTGCTAGCAAAACTCAGCTGAGCTGCTGGCTATAGTATGGCGTCCCTAAACTTCTTACACTTTCTTTCATATGGAAATCACCACACTTTAAAATCTGTGTCTATCACTGAACAACTATTGAGAAATGACCCCAAATCCGCGTCTAAGCGCCGACAATATGCGTGTCTGTGGCCAATCACTGCCTAGGTTTATTTGAATTTCAAATTTCCTACACTAAAGTCATTTCAGTCATGCTTCAGTCAAGTATGGATGTTTATCTGTTAGTCTGTCCGTCTCTACTTGTGTTTCTACAAAATGTACTTGATTTTTGAACCAACCTTTCTCTCCCCTCCAAAATTTTGTCGTTAAAAGTTATTTTTAGACACAGCCACCACAATATCCCCTCTCCTCCATACCAAGTAGATTTGAACACCTGCGTCTCGAGGTCGTGTTTTTTTGTGCAAAATAGCGACACTTTTAGATTCAATACAGTCTGTCGATGATGTAAACTACACTGTCTTTTGTCATTATCTTCAATTTTATCTATCCGTCTGTAAAATTAAGAACATATTAGTTCACTGCTCAGAATAGGCCATCCGGCCAGCTAATTTTTATATTCCTAACATTAATATTAAGAAAAAAGTACTTTTTAATTTTTGTAATATTCCTAACATCTGCGTTTAGCCGCTGAATTCAAATCAAGGGCTTGGTATCGCAAAAGCGTCCAATAAATGACTGTGGCGTAACATATCTATGGTCCCTTCTGTCGAGTTGCTTACTTTTTATGTCAACTTGGGAAACGTGACTTTTCTCCGTTTCCCCCCCAATTGCGTCTCCTTAGCCTTTCTAGTCTCACGCAATCTTTCAAGTCATATTTTTTTCCTTTTTGATCCGCCGTTCCCCTCCTGTCTAGCAAGTCAATTATTATGGAGGATGATGACCCGCGGTCTAGGCGATCATGTACATCAGCAGCCTACGCATTATGTTTTTATCCTTAAATGTTATCTTTGGAGATATTTTACCGTTGTATCTCTGTCAATTTCACTACATTGTGGTATCTCTGAATTCACAGATGAAAGCACTTTGGTATCTGCCACTGTTAGAACAGACATGCCTAGGCCTGACTTTCTTGATGTTTCAACTAAGCAGCCTTCACACTCCTCTACAGATTTAGATGGTATCAAAGTCACAGCAGCAACCACAGCTCAGCCTGCAACACAAGCGCCAGAGCTGCTGCCACCAGATGTTGATCTGTCATCATATGATTATTCATCACATGATTATTCACCAAATGATCCAGGAGGGCCTATAAATAGGGATGACAATGATGAAGTTATTAATGGAGTTGTGGATAAATTCTGTGAGGAGAAAATATACAGGGGAGTGGTGTGGCCTCAGACTCAGTATGGGAGACTGGTGGAGAACAACTGTCCAGAAGACTTGAGAGGTGATAATTTTGCATCACTTCGTTTATTTATCATCTGCAGATTCGTATAATTTAAGTTTCATGCCAACAGATAATGAACTAAAAATCTCAAAAGAAAAACAAAATGTGATTTAAAGGGAGATTATAATGACGAGATTACACATTTTTTTTCAAAATCATTAAAGAGTATTTTCTTCCTTATTTACAGGCAGTTCATCCTCATAAATAATATGATTAGTGAATTTAAAATTGCACTCCATGGAAGAAACCAGTATGTAAATTCGAGATGTAATAAGTTCTCTGTTTAAATAATAGATGAGACTCTCTTCACATAAATTAATAAAGCATAAACAAAACTGGTTTTTTTTTTTTAAGGATTCTGCCACCCTGTAACATTACAAATGATGTGTTACATAAGATTTTTTCATGGCTTTTTAAATTGTAAAACTCAAATTGTTTAGTAACAATGGTAATATGGAGAAAAAAAAAAGATACACACGGATTACCTTTACGGATTTTTTCATGTCCCATCCCTCCAAAATCCTATGGCATGGGACAGGAAGGCTTGACATAAGTTTGTTGAAAGCCTATGTTCTTGGAGAGCTGAAAGGTGATGATGATGATGATGATGATGATGATGATGATGATGATGATGATGATGATGACTGCTTGTGAGTTATGGAAGGCAAGAAGTAGCAAACTGGTTACCTTATCTCAGAAAGCTGGACCTACTATAATAAAGTTTCTAATATTTCACTCCACTATGGCAGTTTCTGATATGAGACTACATTCTGATTCCAGTATCAGTAGTCATAGATTTGTATATTCAAGATCCCAGTACTAGTAAATATAGATTTTAGGCATTCTAGATGTCAGTACCATTAGTTATAAGATTTTAGGTATTCTAGATGTCAGTACCATTAGTTATAAGATTTTAGGCATTCTAGATGTCAGTACCATTAGTTATAAGATTTTAGGCAATCTAGATGTCAGTACCATTAGTTATAAGATTTTAGGTATTCTAGATGTCAGTACTATTAGTTATAAGATTTTAGGTATTCTAGATGTCAGTTCCATTAGTTATACGATTTTAGGTATTCTAGATGGCAGTACCATTAGTTACAGATTTTAGGTATTCTAGATGCCAGAGTACTATTAGTTATAGATTTTATGCATTCTAGATGCCAGCACCATTAGTTACATATTTTAGGTATTCTAGATGTCAGTACCATTAGTTACAGATTTTAGGTATTCTAGGTGCCAGCACCATTAGTTACAGATTTTAGGTATTCTAGATGCCAGCACCATTAGTTACAAATTTTAGGTATTCTAGATGCCAGTACCATTAGTTACAGATTTTAAGGCATTCTAGATGTCAGCACCATTAGTTATAGATTTTAGGCATTCTCTATGCCAATTTCTGTAATCATGAATTTGTATATTCAAGATCCCAGCACTAGTAAATATAGATTTTAGGTATTCTAGATGTCAGTACCATTAGTTATAAGATTTTAGGTATTCTAGATGTCAGTACCATTAGTTATAAGATTTTAGGTATTCTAGATGCCAGTACCATTAGTTATAAGATTTTAGGTATTCTAGATGTCAGTACCATTAGTTATAAGATTTTAGGTATTCTAGATGTCAGTACCATTAGTTATAAGATTTTAGGTATTCTAGATGTCAGTACTATTAGTTATAAGATTTTAGGTATTCTAGATGTCAGGTACCATTAGTTATAGGTTTTAGGCATTCTCTATGCCAATTTCTGTAATCATGAATTTGTATATTCTAGATCCAGGTCTTGAACAATTACTTCTGTCCACCAAAAAACACAGCGAGGCCCAGAATCTATACCTAAACACCAAGAAGACCAAAGTATTGACAACAGACAAAGTAAAGACCAAACCAGAAATTGAAATTGATAACGAAGAACTGGAAAGTGTCAATGAATTCGAATACTTAGGATCAATCATTAACAGCT
The DNA here is from genome assembly GCA_024509875.1 of Oreohelix idahoensis. Lineage (NCBI taxonomy): Eukaryota > Metazoa > Mollusca > Gastropoda > Stylommatophora > Oreohelicidae > Oreohelix > Oreohelix idahoensis. The sequence continues at coordinate 3,417 of JAMPIV010007114.1, forward strand.
CTGGCGACTGTGCAGTAGAAATTAAAAGAAGACTTGCAATTGCTTCACATAAGCTAATACAGATGAAAAACCTATGGCAAGGCACAAGCAAAGAAACAAAGTTACAACTGATCAGAGCGTGTATATTCCCAGTAGCAACATACGGCTGCGAGACTTGGACACTCAATAAAACAGTTGCAAAAAAGATTACATCATTCGAAATGAAATGCTACAGAAGGATGTTGAGAATACCCTGGACAGAAAAAAAGACCAACAGAGAAGTACTGCACTCACTAAACGTACAGGAACATTGGCTCCTAAATACCATCGCAATAAGGAAGCTGAAATTTTTCGGTCATATAAAAAGACATAATAGTCTGGAAAAAAACAGTGATGGAAGGCATGGTCCCTGGAAAAAGGGGAAGAGGTCGACCTAGACGACGGTGGACCCAGGACATCACAGAGAGTCTGAACTTGTCTTTGGCTGATGCAGGTCGACTTGCCCAGAATCGTGATGCGTTCAGAGCAGCTGTAATGGAGACAACGTTCTGGAAAGAATATGTCACATGATGATGAGATCCAAGTACCAGTAGTTATGAATTTTAGGCATTCCAGATCTCAGTACCACTAATGATGGAATTTAGGCATTCTCTATGCCAGTACCACTAGTCGTGGATTTGTAGAGTCTAGATGTCAGTACCAGTAGTTATGGATTTTTATGTTCTAGATGTCAGTACCAGTAGGCATGGATTTTAGACATTCTATATGCCAGTAATGATAGTCATGGATCTTAGGTACTCTAGATCCCAGTACCAATAGTCATGGATTTGTATATTCTAGATGCCAGAACCAGTTGTTATGGATTTTAGGCATTATAGATGTCAGTACCTGTAATCATGAATTTTAGATGCCAGTACCACTAGTCATGGATTAGTATATTCTAGATGTCAGTATCACTAGTCATGGATTTGTATATTCTAGATGTCAGTACCACTAGTCATGGATTTGTATATTCTAGATGCCAGTACCACTAGTCATGGATTTGTATATTCAAGATGTCAGTACCAGTCGTCATGGATTTGTATATTCTAGATGTCAGTACCACTAGTCATGGATTTGTATATTCTAGATGCCAGTACCACTAGTCATGGATTTGTATATTCAAGATGTCAGTACCAGTAGTCATGGATTTGTATATTCTAGATGTCAGTACCACTAGTCATTGATTTGTATATTCTAGATGTCAGTACCACTAGTCATGGATTTGTATGTTCTAGATGTCAGTACCACTAGTCATGGATTTGTATATTCTAGATGTCAGTACCACTAGTCATGGATTTGTATAATCAAGATGTCAGTATCACTAGTCATGGATTTGTATAGTCTAGATGCCAGTACCAGTAGTTATGAATCTGAATGTCACATGCAAATCATTTGGTACCAGAACCCTTAGGCTTACTTGTCCTGTCAATTGATGATAATACTTATTATTGTTTTCATGGTCACGTTGAAATGCTGCTGAGTTTACACTTTCTTTCAATGCATCCCCTCCATCATCTGTTTCTTTTCATACCCAGTGGCGGATCTACTATGAAACTAATGAAGCTTAAGCTTCAGGGCCCCTAATCCCGGAGGGGCCCCAAAAGCGACTTTAGTCCACATTGCCTAAAAATGTTGGGTCTACTGTATGAGAAGGGGTTTATTTTAAATAATAATAAAGTGTAATTCAATACAAAATAATAGTTAAAATAAAAATGAAAAGGTTATTAAAGTATCATGTAGGCTAGCCGTTAAAGGAAAAAAACGCTTTCTCAGAAAGTAGACCTAAAATGTTTTCCTTTCAAAGCTTGCGACAATAGTCGCACGACTCAAATTGGTTAATTTTTTTGTTGTATATATTTCAACAATCCCAAAGTTTGAGAGTCGGTAGCACAGATGTTGTAAAGGTGGAGTGTCGCGGTAAGTTGGCTGTTCTGCTGTGGCTAATGTAATTTACTTCCCTTTTTAACAGAGGTCAAGACCCTAGAGGAATAACAACGAGTTCACGAAAGTACTTAAGTGGATACCAAAAACGCAAACTCAAAGAAAAGCGATCTGACGAAATCTCTAAATGTCAAAAACTAACAAACTATTTGGCAATGTCAAGTTTGTCAACACCTACAGTTGAAACAAGCCAAGCAAACACCATTGAAGCCACTGATAATGCACAAACTGTGGGAGCTCTTTCTAGGAATATTCAACCCACTGTTGACACTTTTGATACAGACGACGATCACAGTGGTCAACATGAAAGTACCGCGGAACAAGCAGAGACTGAGCAGAAACATGAAACAGGAAGCAAATTCAGTGATTTCAAAGAATACAGTGACCCCGAAAACTGGCCCATAACAGTTGATAATGATTTCATACAGAATTGTTTAATGCAAGACATAGGTTTTTTTTTCAAAATTAAAAACCAGATGATATATATAGAGAAACTGTTTTGTTTACAAACTCTTTTCTAAATGCCAAACAGGTGGGTTTTCTGACTGGATGAATGTACTCAGAACTCTGGAGAATCATGAAGACAGCATGGAACATAAGAGGGCGATGTTGTGTTGGATAACAAGAAAGTCAAATAAAAATATTGTGGATCAGCAACTTGAAGAACAGATGACAAAAACCATACAGTACTATTTTGAAGTACTGAAAAGCATTGTAGCTGTTATAACGTTTTTAAGTGAAAGAGGTTTGGCATTTAGAGGTCATGAGGAGAAGTGGGGCTCACCAAATAATGGAAACTTCATGGGGGTCATTGAAATTATTGCAGAATTCGACCCATTTTACATGAACATCTCGAGAAATGTAAAAATGAAACAGTAAATGCTACTTACTTATCCAAAACCGTTTATGAAGAATTGATAGAAATTATGGGAAAACATGTGCAAGATGAAACTGTGAATCAAATCAACAACCTAGACACCAAATACTACTCTATTATTGTTGACTCTACGTTTGACCTGACACATGTTGACCAGCTGGTAATTGTGGTTCGATACTGCTATAATGGAAAACCCTGTGAGAGATTTTAAACATTTTTACCGATAAAAAACCATTCATCCACGACGTTGTTCATCAAAATACAACTCCTGGGTGAACATAAGCTTTCACTTGAAAATATCCGTGCTCAGTCCTACGATAATGCATCTAACATGAAGGGCTCGGAGTAAGGGCCGCAGGCACTCTTTAAAAACATTAACAGGTACGCAGACTATGTACCATGTGCAGCCCATTCACTTAACCTTGTTGGAGAAAAGGCAGATTCTACTGTACCTGAAGTTGTTGACTATTTCGGCATTTTGCAGGAGCTGTATGTTTTCTTTTCTGGATCTCCACGAAGATGGGGGATTTTAAACACACAGGGCAATCTACATTTTTCTCTAAAGAGCTTAAGATGGTCTGCACACTATAAAGCAGTCCGGGCAATTAAAAATGGATATATGGGTATTTTACAAACTCTCAAACATATTTTTGAAGACTCAGAAGAGAAACCTGAATGTAAACGAGATGCAAAGAATTTATACAAGTTGGTACAGCTGGAATATGCTATTTTAATAGTCGTTTGGGAAGAAGGGCTGGAGCGTTTCAACAAAACAAGTAAGAAACTCCAAACCCCTGGTTTTGATGTATTTGAAGGTTATCTTCTGCTTTCATCTTTACTTTCGTTTGTTAAAGAACTCAGAGTAAATTCAGCCGATAGGATTGCACACTATGAATCAGAAGCAAAAGGTTTGTGTGAAGATATCACCAAGTTATTCTGATGCTTCCAAACGCATTGTTACAAGGACATTTTCAGATGGAACAAGTGGTATTGCTTCTTTGAGAGGAGCTGACAAATTTAGGATAGAAGTTCTATATCAACTCTATGACTGCTTGATAATCCAGTTACGCAAGAGGATTGACCCATATGAGCAGATTGCGAAAAGATTCAAATTCCTCTCAGAATTGGTGAACAATTCTGAAATTGATGAGGACAGTATTAAACTTATAATATCGTATTACAAAGATGATATTGACCACAAATTAGTAAACGAGTGTTATCAGTTCAAAGAATATTTGCACTTTAGGAAATCCGAGAACACAGAAGAAAGAACGCCATCTAAAATGCAATGCGCAGAAGTTCTTCAGCTTAATTGTGAGCAACACCTAATTGAAGTGTTCCCCAATATTACTACTGCGCTTAAGCTGTACTTGACAATGCCCATCACGAGCTGTGAAGAAGGAATTTTTGAAAATGACAATGCAAGGAAGCTCTCATATGACAAAACTGTACGTGAATAAGTTGCTAGGGAAAAAAAAAAAAACAGAAATAAGAGTATTTTGTAAAAGGTGCTTCATGTAGTATGTTCTGATCAGTTTAACTTTTCCTTCTGAGCACAAATCTCTTATGGATACACCTTGTCAGCCTTGTTTTTTAACAAATATATTAAACTATTTTATATTGTCCTCATTGCTAATTTTCTTATCTTATAATTGTCTTGGTATGTCTTCAACGAACTAATTCTGAATGATGGAGGCAATCATTAAAATAGTTAAGATTTTAAAAATCACATCTACCAAGGTAGAAAGTGGTTTAGTGATCAGAACATATGCATTCCAAGCAAATGTTCTGCATTCAACTCCCAGCAGAGTTGTTTCTTTTTTGAAAATTCATTCATTTGTCTTCAGTTTTTATATGTGTGTTGTTTTGGATCTACCATATGTGTCTTGTTGTGGATCTACTATAAAGCTTGAACTTCAGGTCCTCCCAGCCCATTTATCTCTATAATACATTTCTTTCCTATCCTCACACATTTTTTTTTTTAAATAAAAGGGGCCCCTCCAAGAGTTCAAGCTTCAGGGCCCCCAAAATGTAGATCCGCCACTGTTTTTCTCTAGACCTCTATATTTATCTATTTATGTATGCATATTTATCATACACATGTGATATTATATTTACCTTCAGACATTTTTATATTTGTATACTGTTTGTTTCTTTTCTTCTCCATAACATGTTTTTCTTTAGTCCTTGTCTGAACATTTTTTCTGCACTCTACTTTCCAGTGATAGCTCAACATGTCACATTTTCCTTAATGTTTTCTTGGTCTTAACATGGGAATTCTATTAAATATAATTTAATTGTAACAGAGATGGTTATATTTGTGTAATCTAATTACACAATATACTCACTACAGTGGAAGTTTTAGAACTTATTTGATGGAAGATTGTTATGTGTAAATTCAGGCCATATGTAAGATTATTAAAGATTTTATTCATACTTAGGTAAAGCAACATGGCAGTGTCTAGACTATGGTTGGGAAAAGCCAGGTCCAGACCTCTCAGATTGCACCTCTGCATGGGTAGATAAGATGGACACTCAGATCAATAAGGTGGTAAGTTTCATTATAAAACCTGAAGTGACAATATATACAATACCAGCACAGAGGCTAGAAGGCTTTTGTTGAAATTGACCTTTATCTCACCTCTGCTTTTATCATGGGATGTGCATTCTCAACGTATATAATAATTTCTCTCTTTATGCAAATTCTGTAATGCACATTTGAAATTTCTTGATTCTTCGCCATCTTCTTCTTCTTCGTACACTCTCAGACGTCTACTTGAATATTTTCAAAGAAAGCAGTGGTCAGCTTCAGGCTATTTGCATCTCCAAAGAGTTGTTCCGAAAATGGAACTGGTGACGGCTATATGTGCTTTCTATGTTCCTCATATGTTGGACATCTTTGAAGCAGATGTTCAGCAGTCATTTTTATTAATGCCACATTTACACTTATCGGTAATTCCTTCCTATCTTTTATCTTGTTGAATAGATGATATCTCAATCTGCTGTGGCCCGTGCTGAGTCTGAAGATCATTACTTGTTCTCTTCTGCTGATCTGGTAATTATGCATCATTGTGTGTGTGGCCTGGATGCTCTGCATCCCATTAGTTTCTGGTGGTTCTGATAAAACTCTTTGCCTCTTCGAAATATTTGGCAGTCTAAACTCCATTCATGTAAGCTTCTCAAAGTTAACACTTTAGTGAAATTAATTTAAAAGACTTCTAAACAGTAAACAGATTTGAACCTCTGGCCAGCCTATGTGTAGATTTATTTGTGAGTTACTATTATCAGTGATTTATTTATGGACTATTGGCATAGATCACCCCATGTAGCTCCTGGTGGTCTCCACGGAGAGAAAGAAAGAATACGGCTACGTAGGCATTGTCATAAGAGGCAACTAATTCTAAGTTTGTGCATGGGGACTGGCTACCTCATCATGTATAAAAAATTGCCACAGAAAGAGCATGTGAAACTTTGTTGCAGGATCCCTGCATGGGGAGGCAGTTGTAGTGGTGGTTCCGATGCTCCATATGGAGTAGAAAGGCAAATGATGATGCTATACACCAACAGCATTCAGTTCTTCACTGTGCTGCATTGTTGTCATTTTTAGACCATCCATTTTTCTAAATACCAAGATTTCTAGATTGCCAGTGAATTTTCTAAATCTGATTCCAGATGAGAGGAGAGGAACCAGCTGATCAGGCAGCAGTGGCACTGAATGAAGCCATGATGGGTCAGGAATTCACTTCTGGTGATTTAAAGAAGGTGTCAGTTAAGCTCTTACCAAAGCTGGCTAAAAGCCTTGAGAGAGATGACCCAACTGAGCCCAGAGTCAACAGAATGCGTAGAATGAAGAAGTTTAAGAAGGTACATAAGAGCTTGTTTATGATGAATCATGGTCCTTGTGTACTAACTCATTCAGTAATGAGGTCCTAGTGTACTACCTCATTTAGTAGTGATATCCTATTGTACTAACTCATTTAGTAGTGATATCCTAGTATACTAACTCATTTAGGAGTGATATCCTAGTGTACTAACTCATTCAGTAGTGATATCCTAGTGTACTAACTCATTCAGTAGTGATAACATAGTGTACTAACTCATTTAGTAGTGATAACCCAGTGTACTAACTCATTCAGCAATGAGGTCCTAGTGTACTAACTCATTCAACAGTGAGGTTTTAGTGTAAAAAAAAGGTAAAGGAACCCGTTACACGCCCATTGAGGCATATTGGGAATATGGTGTTAGGCCCATATTATCTTGACCGTCGGCACACTAGGGGTGATGTGGTCGGCATCACGCCGGTCGCCTTAACCTTCCCAGAGTTGCTCTGGTACCCATTTGGGGCTGGGTCGACCCAGGAGCCGTTTGTGGCCTAAAAAATTCCCGCCTCATCTGGGGATCGAACCATAGACCACTGCGCTAGGAAGCCAGTACACTAACCACTATGCTACCGCGGCTCCCTAGGTTTTAGTGTACTAACTCATTAAGTAGTGATAACCCAGTTTACAAACTCATTCAGCAATGAGGTCCTAGTGTACTAACTCATTCAACAGTGAGGTCCTAGTGTACTAACTCATTCAGTAGTGAGATTGTAGTGTACTAACTCATTCAGTCAAGCAGTTCAATTTCAAAATCGTTTTATTTTCTGTCTTACAGGCTTTTATGTCCACTAGCAGTGACCTGCTATCCAAAAAGAATTTTCAGTCATGGCGGAGCTTGTCTCGACAAGACCGGAGACGGGCAGTTACTTTCCTGGTTTTGGCTATAGAAGATATGGGTTTCCACACTGCCAGACTGATGGACATTGGGAGTTCAGAAGTGACTGTGAATGAAAATATAGGTATGATGGTTTTTAATGGCACAAATAAGAACCAGAGAAAGGCATGTAAGACATGAGACATGCATGGAGGCATATCTGGAGTCATCATTATATGACCACCAGCTAAGCACAGTGCTACAGTATTCACATGTGGAAGTGATCATGTCTGTGAGGCTAAATAACCCTCGTGGACTCTTGAAATCATCCACACACTTCCAGGGATTCCCCCTGTAATGAAATATGTTCAGAACCCAGAGTTGCACACTAAGCTTGGAGGAGTCACTTGAGCCCCAGATGTTACTCTGGCTTCTAACCTGGTTGGCTGCCTGCAGGAGTATCTCACTATGGGCCCATGATGGGCAGGGGGAACTGAGAAGTGGCTCTGTGTAAGACGTGACAATTCCTTGGGAGAGCCCAAGTATTTTAGCTCTGCATATTTGGAGAACCCCCTTGGATGGCGAGGAATGCTTACAATGCAATGCGCTTCTTCCTCCTAGCTTGGGACCAGATGTGATGATCCCTTAAATGCCAGCCAAGCTGGAGAAACGAGCTCATGACTTCCAACTCAGCATATTTCAGAATGGCAGAAAATCCACAGGGAAAAGCCTAGATCTACAGTGTATATAATACCAAGGAGCCTTCAGCTTGGTGTTGGCTGCAAAAGAGCGAAAAGTTCAGCAGTCCTAGTTAACAACAATAAGATATGAGACACCACGTTAATTCTGTATCAAATCATGATTTAAAACAAAAACATTTTTGGAATCAAAGAAATAGTTGTACAGTAGAAGCAAAAAGGCAGTACAAATTAAGAATGCTGGAAAACAGCTTTCAAAAAAAAAAAAAAATACAACAGTAGTTTATGGTTACATTGGAAAATGCAAGTAATCAATTAAAATAAGTAAAAAATGTCATAATACATAAAGGAAATATTTTACATAATATTGAAAATCACATGAATTAAAATGGCAAGAAATGTATGAGGTTAAGAACATTAGAAGAAGATTCCAACAACTGAAAAGATACAGCGATGATCTGGCCACTCTTCATGAAAATCATCCTAGTGATGTTCAGGAGAAAAGGAAGCCCACAGGAAACCTCATTAAGAATTTTCATCTTATGTTGTAAAGACATCAGTAATTTTGTTTCTGCGCCAGATTCTGAATGTCCTAAGCATATCGACATGACCCTTTAGCTCCCCAAGCAGCGTAGGCCTTCAAACAAAAGTCTTCCTGTCCCATGCCATCTTTTCCTTCTGCGTTCAGTTTGTAGTCATGCTAAATCTGCAGGCTTGTTGCCAGGATGAAGTCCGCAAGTCTTTTCCAGGTCAGTGTGGCTGCCACATAACTTCTACTTAACCCTTTGAACCCGCAGTCCCTGTATTTTGGTTTCTTCAGCAATTCCTAATCCCCGCAGTCCCGGCCAGTTTACATCAAACGATTCTCACACGTACCTGAATTCCCATAATTGGGCTATAAAGCTGCGCTACGGTTCGGTGGTGATTAGTACCAGACTGGACGGGTTAGATGGTAATGTCTGAATGATAAATAGTCATTTGCTTCAGAAGTAGTTTGTTCTTTCTTGAAAGGAAAATTAGTGGAACATACGCTGTGTGTTAGTAAAATAGTAAAGATGTCTAAAAGGAAAAGAAACTGTGCTGGTGTAGACAGGCTTTATAATTTAGAGGAAGCGAAAAATATGTTATTAGATAGTGTAGATAGTGACAGCACCAGCAGTAAAAGTTTGTTGAGTGACGATGAAATTATTTTCCCTTTAGTGTTAGCTTCCTCAATGGTGACTTGCTGTAACTGTGGCTCTATGCTCCCTTTAGTGTTTTCTTCTTATAAGGGGACCTGTTGTAACTGTGGCTCTATGCTCCCTAGGGAGCCACTACTACATCTGATCCCCTGGCATAAAGCCTACACCAAACTCTATGCTCCCTAGGGAGCCACTACTACATCTGATCCCCTGGCATGAAGCCTACACCAAACTCTATGCTCCCTAGGGAGCCACTACTACATCTGATCCCTGGCATAAAGCCTACACCAAACATTTACATGTTCTTGCAACATTGATATCTGTAGCAATCCGTTTTACTACAACGGGTTCCCAGCCCCCATGCCCATGTTATTCGCCTTGTATGACACACCTGAGGGAGCAGTAATCCAATTATTTATTTGTCTCATCAGAATATTTGCTGTTCTCATGGGGTGACAAAATTTGATACCACTCTGTGAACTCTGGGCATTCAGAAATCTTGTTTCATTTGAGACTGTAATTTCACAAAAGCAGAACGGGGTATTTGCCTTTTATCGCGACGGATTTTACCTAAATTGTTATAAGGCTTTAGCAGAGCTTTTTTTTTTTCTTTTCTTTCTTTGATCCTTAGCCGCCGACCGTCAAAGCAGTCAGTGGCCATCATGCCTAGTGGCGTCTTGTAGGGCAACAACAAATTGATTCCACTTTGCTCGATCGGTGGCCATCCTTCGTACAGTGCCCCGACTCTGGTTCATTCTTTGCATCTCAGCTTCCACAGTCCTCCTTAGCAGAGCAGTTACTAGTAAATATTCAAACAGTTAGGAATGCATTCGCGAAAGCAAAATTTGAAACCACACCGTGAACTCTTTTCTGGTCGGAAAATGAAATAACAATAGCCTAGCAATTTGATTTGTTGCATTGGCGGTTTGATTGCATGGACACGGTCCATGACATTTAATTGCAATTTCCCTCACGCAGTTGACAAACCATTAACATATCATAATGGCACCGCGGTTTTTATGACTATGTCTAGTAACGTTGGGGAGAGGTTTTGGGTGAAACTTCAGCTTCGGGTCAAAGGGTTAAGCTCAGCACCCCTTGGCCAGGTCCTGATACTGTGGGTCATCATGGGTTGGGCAGTTTTGGAGAATGTGTTCGGGGGTCATAAGCCATGCTATAAGCTCAAGGTGTTTCTCTGTCTTCTTCATGCCCTTCTTGTCTATCTGAAATTGTCTTCTCCATGTTGTTCCTTGGTCTCCCTCTATCACCTTGGGAATCCAGAGCAAGGACTACCTGGTAATGCTATCACCAGGTTTTCTCCGTAGCGTATGCCAAAACTAAAACAAAATTCTCAAAGTTGCTATATTTTTATGTCCGTAATTAGTTGTACGTGAAACACAGCGGCAAATAGAAACTTAAATATAACTTTTAAAAATCTCAGGTAACTGAGAAAACAGCATTTTACACAGATATTTTAATTCAGGAATTAGGATGATGAATAGTACTGGAGTAATGTCATTCACATCAAGGTTGCTTGCTGTATTATAAAGATGAAGCTCACTAACTGAGCTGAAAATGTACTGTCCAGAGATTTAGAAATGTATGGAAAGCTTTGTGTAAATTGTAGGGTTTTCTAGGTGCACACATTTGGCTATTGTAAAAATATTATCAGCAAATTCAAAAGCATGGAAAGAAAAACAAATAACATTATGTCAGTAGAAGAAGAATTAAAAGAGCAAGGTGTAGTTTCTTCACCTCATGCTTGTTAACTCTTTAAGTCCGAAGCAAAAAGCAGGGTTTGGCCCAAACAAAAACGGCCACCACAGTGCTTTTTTATTATTGTTGTTGTTTGGAAAAAAAATATTTTTTAATTTTCATATGCATAAATACGAGTTATTTAAAATGAAACTACTTCCTGTTGGAAATTACATTTTGGGTTGTTAACATTGGAACAGAGCTCTAGACAGGAGCAAAAAATCCGAAGCCACTTAAATGGCTCCTGGGCCAAATAGGTCTAAACCCTGAGCCATTATAGTGGCTCTTGGGGCTTAAAGAGTTAAAGGATTGTGATATGTAGTGACAACAAATAAATTGTTAAAGGAGTTTGATATGTAGTGACAACAAATAAACTGAGAGTACAAAAATTAAAGTAGAGTAGAGATCTGCTTTTTGAAAAGGAAGATCTTGAACGACATAAAAAGTTGATGAAAAAGCAGTGGTAGAAATGCTGGATGTTGTTGTTATTGTTGGTAATAATCAACATCACTGCACTCTGGGCAAACCCATAGGGGCTCAGTCTCCCTCTGCAAATGTCAAAGGGTATGAATACTAATTATTCCTGTTGCGTGCTGGTTGTATTTACACTGAATGCATCCTCTCATACGTCCATCTCTACTGGTCTTACTTTTGATGCCAAATTCCAGCAATCTTAGCCTTGATCATTCATCGATTGTAACGTCATTCTCTATTAGGCCATCATTAGGCTGGATGTTCCAAGGTCTGATAGGTGCCATTTGCTTCCCATTTTGCTCCCTAAGAGCCACTACTGCAAATGGCTTCCTTACAGGAAGCCTGCACTAATGCATTCATGCACCCCTTGCCATAGTGGTTTCTGTTACAACTTATTTGACATGAAGAGATTGCCAGCTTGATACACAGCCTCATATTAGTGACCTCAAATGACATTTCTGTCTCTGAGGATACAAAGGACAAAAATAAGACCACTGTTTTTGTTAGGTATGCCATAAAAGGAGACTTATGTGAGATTGTGCATGAAGTTGACAGAGCTTATATCAAGTGAGGCTTTTTTTAAAATTTGTATGCACTGCAGAGGGAAAAAAAAAATGTTTTTTCACCCTTTACAACCTGTATAGCATATTCATTTAACCAGATATTACTATATTGGTATTATGTTAACATACCTGTCAACCTCCTGAGACAAAAACCTGTACGCCGGACCAGTAAAAACCTTACAAACACCCCAAAAACCTTACAAAAATATATTAAAGGCGGTACAGTTTTAAAAAGACAAATGACATATACTAATTAATTTAACATTTGAAATAGTGCGATATAAAACAAAGTAATAAAGTCTCATGCGGTTCTTTATATGTATTAGAAATACTACAAGTGAAAATCATTTAAAATGGGTGTTATATCACTTAAAGTTATCACAGCCTTCATAACATGGTGATGTTTGTGTTAGTTTTGTCAAATGCACCAGACAATCAATAACTTTATAACAAGTCAGATTATAACAGTGGTGATGATGATGACGATGATATATATATATACATATATTCATATTTCTATCTCCATTTTTCTCTCCTGGACTTCACCAGAAAAATGTATCACATAAATTTGTTTATGATAATATCTTTTGTTTGTTGCAGTCATGGAAGTGACAGTCATCGATTCTCAGCAAACTCATAATGATATTACCTTCCCGTCAAGGAGTGACTTGTGGGAGGCAGAGACTGTTTCTGACTCCATCACTATAAGCAGTACCAGTCTGAAAATTGTTGGGATGACAGGTACATAGTTTCATAGGAGTTCAATGGAAACGTGTTAGACGTTCTACTAGAACATTCTGACTGGCTCATCAGGTATACGTACCTAAACACCTATAGTGAAGTCAGTGGAATTTAGTTTTATCCAAGCTGTAGATTTTTTCATTGAAAATTATGTGTATTTTGTGTGACTCATTTGTAGTTTGACATCAACAAACAGTAATAAAATTCAGTTACTGTTACAAATCAGCATAACAGTCACTTTTTGCTGATGATCTTGTCTTTCTGTCCTGAAAGTTTAACCTGACGTGAAACAAAATGAGAGTATGTGATGAGAGGTCACAACATTTGGGATTCAAAAGAAAAAGATTATGAGAATAAATGTCACAAATGATAACCAGAATGCACTGGGAAATACATCCCTACAAGATATGGAATCTTACATTCATCTTGGCAGCGGTATAGTTAAAGTTGGAGGAACAGATAGTGATGATATCAAAATAAGAATACAAAAGACAACATGAGCTTTCATAGCATTGGTAAATATATGAAAATCAAAAGAAATGGAGTAAATCAAAAGAAAAAAGTCCAACACAAAAATCAGAAGGCCGTCCTAACGTAAGGCTCTGAAACATGGAAAACAAAAAAACAACAACAACCAAGCAGTTACAGACTTCCATAAATAGATGCTTGCATAGAATGGGAGGATTGAAATGGTGTGATGAGATCACATAAAGATGGAAGAACTGAGGGCAGCACTAGAGAAAATCAAGATGGGCAAAGCAGCAGGGCATGATGGTATAACACCAGAAATGGTTAAGTACATGGGAGCATCAGGCGACCTACTACTCTTAAGGGTCCTACAGGCAGCGTGGTGCAACAAGACCATACCAAAGGATTGGGAGATTGCCATCATAACACCAATTTTCAAAAAGGGTGACAATCGACAATGTGGAAACCATAGAGGCATATCCCTTCTCAGTGTCCCTGGTAAAATCTACTCTAGAATCCTAGAGCAGAGACTCCGACGCCTAGCTGAGCCACAATTGGATGAGGTCCAGTGCGGATTCCGAGCAAACCGAAGTACTCAAGACCTAATCTTCACACTCAGACAGCTGAGTGAAAAGGCCCTTGAGTATAAGAGTGAGATCCATCTTTGTTTCATAGATCTGGAAAAGGCGTTTGACAGGGTCCCCTGGAGCAAACTTTGGGACTGTTTGGCAAGGAAGAATATTCCAGCACCTCTGATTCATGCTATACAGAGCTTCTACAAGTCTTGCAGAAATTATGTGAGGACAGCAAACCATAAGTCAGAAGAGTTCAGGACCACCACTGGTGTAAGACAAGGTGATATCCTGTCACCTTACCTTTTCATACTCCTCATGGACGATGTCATTAAGGCATGTAAGGAGAGAACAAGAAAGTATTCAGTGGGGTACTGGAAGATGAGACAGGTCTATATTTCGGAGCTGGCATTTGCTGATGATGTTGCCCTGATTGCTAAATCAGAGGCACATCTCCAATCCAACCTGCAAGTCTGGAAGGAAGAGCTGGAGAAGAGAGGGATGGTCATAAGCAGCTCTAAAACAAAATCCATGGTGATATCACGAGAAGAAAGAAAACATCAGATTAAGTTGGGAGAACAGGTCCTGGAGCAGGTCGACCACTTTAAATATCTCGGAGCTATTATAGACCGAAAAGGAGGCATCAAAGAAGAGTTGGCCACTCGAAAAGCAGCGGCTGGGAGACTTTTTCAGGCCATAAATCGTGGATTCCTCAGCAAGAAAGAGGTTGGTAAGAAAACGAAGATGGCTGTATACCGCTCCACCTATGTCCCAGTCTTGACATATGGATGCGAGTCGTGGGCAATGACTACAACCCACAAAAGCCAGATCCAAACCTCAGAAATGAGGTATCTGAGGAAAGTGGCTGAAGTAACAAGAAGAGACATGGTCCGCAACCAGACGATCCGTCAAGGCCTGAAATCCCACCCGCTGCAGACCCAAATAGAACAGTCCCAACTAAGATGGTTTGGCCATGTCTGCAGAATGGGAGAAGATCGGCTACCACGACAAGCATGGGAAACAAAGAGCCAGGGATCCAGACCTCCAGGACGACCCAGAGTCCGCTGGGAGGACAACATTAGACAATCTTTGAAGGACCAAGGACTAGAATGGAACCAGGCCAGGAAGAAGACAGCCGATAGGATAGTCTGGCGCTCTCTCTTCCAAACCTCTACACCTCACGGTAGAAGGGGAACGACTAAGTAAGTAAGTGATGAGATCACCAATGTGGAACTTCTTCTTCTTCTGTGTTCATCCTGAAAAGGACGTTGGTTGCGTTGTGTCACTGTTTACAACGAAGCTGCAATATCTGGACCTTTCGGCCCGACACATCCGACTTTTGCGCGGCATTTTTTAGGACCGGGTTGCCTTCCCACTTCGATCCCTACTCTCTCAGCCAGACTGCAGTGATGCAGCCTGTTTCCAGGACCACCACTTGAAGGTGGAGTAGGGTCTTGGTCAGCTCTGGTTCGCTGAACCTGACGCAAGCAGTCAGCTATGGGTCGCTGACTGCATTCCACTTTTGACGCTTCTTAGGTCCCCAATGTGGAACTGATGAAAAGTACCTGACACATGCCAGTGGAACAGGATATAAGAAGAAGACACTTATGATCAATTGGACACACATTGAGGAAACCTAATGATAGCATTACAAGGCAGCATTTGTTCTGGAATTCCCAGGGTAAGAGAGGTCGGCCAATAAAAACACCTGGAAAATAGAAGTAACGACCTTAGATGATAGAGATAAAGAAAACAGGGAAATACCTTGAATGGAGTGTACAGGACAGGAAGACGTGGCATGTCTTTGATGTGTACCGTGTGTTTTGTTTCACGTTTGTTGTTGTGAGATTGTGTATTTTATTGGCAGTAACTAGTACAATATGTGCTTTTATTTGGTTTGGTTTGGTTTAAAGGACTATCTTCATTGCACATGGACAACTCCATCAGTGCTCCTATCTCCTCCCTTAGATCACACAAGGAGGATCTCAGCACAGTGCATGAACTCCATACGACCGGCGAGAATCTCAATGTGTGTATATAAGAATCACACATTCTATAAATATTTTTTGTGGTGGATAGGTTTCTAATTTTTTTAAAGTTTTTCCAGGGCAGTGGCCTGATAGGCCTACTCTTTACGATTTCCAACTGCCGTGGGATTATTAACATGCGCAACTTGCACACAGGACCTCCTATTTTTTTGCCCTTATCCAAGAAGGCTAGGCATCCGATTTCACTACCCAGGAGACGAGGGTCGAGCATGACATCATTAGGACCACTAGCTCTGAAAAAATTTATTCCATAAATTATATTATTTTATTGATGAAAAATATCGCGCTCAGCCTCTGATGGGTTATAATTAGAATATATAATATTTTCGATTCCAAATAAGATGCATAACTGCTGATATGGGAAAGTGGCATCATATCTGTCAAATTGTTGCTAATATGGCATATCAAAATTACCAATTTTTCTTTTATGTTAAAAAACCACACAAAAATCAAACATACAGAAATGAGATAAAACAAAACAAAACCAAACAAAAATAATATTCAGGGGGACAGGTATAAAGGCCTGGTGTTTCCAGACATAAAACTGTTAAAATTCATAATAGAAGGAAAAATTCAAGGTAGACAGTCAAGAGGGCAGCAGCAATATAAGTGGGAAGGTACCATCAAGAGATGAACAGGCAATAAAATATCTTAATTTACCATCAAGAGATGAACAGACAATAAAATATCTTAGTTTACCATCAAGAAATGAACAGACAATAAAATATCTTAGTTTACCATCAAGAGATGAACAGACAATAAAATATCTTAGTTTACCATCAAGAGATGAACAACAATAAAATATCTTAGTTTACCATCAAGAGATGAACAGACAATAAAATATCTTAGTTTACCATCAAGAGATGAACAGACAATAAAATATCTTAGTTTACCATCAAGAGATGAACAGACAATAAAATATCTTAGTTTACCATCAAGAAATGAACAGACAATAAAATATCTTAGTTTACCATCAAGAGATGAACAACAATAAAATATCTTAGTTTACCATCAAGAGATGAACAGACAATAAAATATCTTAGTTTACCATCAAGAGATGAACAGACAATAAAATATCTTAGTTTACCATCAAGAGATGAACAGACAATAAAATATCTTAGTTTACCATCAAGAGATGAACAACAATAAAATATCTTATTTTACCATCAAAGCATGAGACAGAATACACTGAAGATCCATAATGGCCAATCTTTGGTGTGGCTTCACTTGTTAACACTATATTTGTTATGTAACATTGCTTCAGTTTGATTCTAAACTTTATATGTAGCCATTTTTGCACGTTATTGAGTATTTAATAAAACTGCATTGTTGTTTCTCGTAACGTTGGTTAGTGTGATAAAAATTAATTTTAACATATTTCATGTTATTTCAATAACTCCCTGACCATTGTTGTCATTATTTATATTCCATTGTGTTGTAATCCTTGAAGCCTGTCTGTTCTTCTTTCATCCGGGCTGGTTGTTTGTCCTTACTTCATTATTTGCATTTACTTTTTCCAGCTTCATCTTTCAACGGTGGATGATCATCTATAGCAGAGGTTGGCAACCCAGAAGCTTTTGGGATCTACTTTAATAACACTGAGCCCTCTAAATATCTACCATATATATATATATATATATATATATATATATATATATATGTGCGTGTGTAATTTTAAGCGAGGGATGGGGAGTAGGATGATGAACCTAACAAAAAAAGGATCTCGTTTCTATCTCATGCAATTCACGAATACATTTTAGTAGTTGGCTCAGGAGTTTTCATTGGGAATGCGGAATAAGTACCTTTGATTCTATTTCAAATGCCAGCAAGAGAGGCCTAGTTTGAAATTTCCTTAGTTGAATAGCCTTTCTTCTCCCCCCCCCCCCCCCCCCCCCCCCCCCCCCCACACTCACCTAAAGATCTACAAACTCATCCACTGGGATCTACTGGTAGATCAGGATAGACTGGTTGCTGAGACCTGATCTATAGGTTTTATTTATTCTGGTTTTTGACCTACTTTATTATCTAATCATCATAACATTTCAGTGGAAAACGATCCTTCAGGGAACAGTCGAAGGTAAATGGAGAAGAGGAAGGCAAAGAAAATCCTGGGCTGATAACATCAAAGAATGGGCAGGACATGGTTTTTCCACACTTGTACGCATTGCTGAGGATAGAGAGCAGTGGAGGACCCTGTCTGCTGATGCTTCCACCATGGCACCCCTACGACCCATGACGGGTTGAGATGATGATGATGATTATCTAATTTTTTTTTTCAAAATATTAGGCCAATCACTGAGTACATATTTTATGTCCACTAATAACAAGCACAAAATTAAGATTATATCAGAGCTGTGTGCTTTCTGTGCTTCTATGGTGCGGAATGCTGGAGAGTTACAGAGAAGGAAATGTCGAAATTGTCCTCTTTTCACACAACATACCTAAGAAAAATTTACCAAATCTTTTGGCCAAATACCATCACTAACCAAGATCTGCTTACTCGTAGCAAGCAAGAGGACATGCACACCATCATAGCTGGCAGACGCTGGAGCTGGGTTGGTCATGTCCTCAGAAGAGACCCCGATGCCATCACAAGAACAGCTATGCTTTGGACCCCTGAAGGAAAACGAAAGAGAGGCCGACCAAAAACAACCTGGCGGAGGACTGTGGAGGCTGAGATGCAAAGAATGAACCAGAGTTGGGGCACTGTACGAAGGATGGCCACCGACCGAGCAAAGTGGAATCAATTTGTTGTTGCCCTACAAGACGCCACTAGGCGTGATGGCCACTGACTGCTTTGACGGTCGGCGGCTAAGGATCAAAGAAGAAGAAGAATAACATTCCAAAACCTTTCAGTAGTACAGCCAGTGTGTTTGATTTATTCTTCAGTGTTTTCTATTTGAGTTCATTCACCATTGGCTGTCTCTCTTTCTATGTACTGTACATTCCGTCATTTCCCTTTTTCATTTCTAACATTTTTTCTTTGTGCGTTATTCATGTACATTGCTTGTTTCTGTTCCACTTTTCTTCTGTGAGTATGGAATTTCTTGTTAGCCTTTTATTTTTGCATTACTGTTTTTATCTTTTGTAGGAATAATTTCTCTAATGGTTGTGTCATTTCAGTTTTTCCTTCCTAAAATCATATACTTACTTTTCCTGCAGGACCTATAAATATAGTGTTTACCCTATATAAAAACATGGAGGACCTGATACAGCCGCAGCTAAATGCCATCTCCTTTATGCCATCTTTGTCCACCCCAATAATTGGTGAAGGATATTACAGTGCAGGAGCAGAAAGGAACAATAACTCTATAGACGGTTCAGTAACTAGTACAGTGAGAGTTGTCAACTCAAAGATTATTGCAGCTTCTATAAATAGTACTAACCCAAGAAGAAGATTGACAGAACCAGTTTGGTTTACTCTGCAACATCTTGAGGTAAATGACAAGAAAATTTGTCTATGTGTGCATATAAATATGTATGTCTATATAGATATATATGCATGTGTGTGTGTATCAGTTATAATTTTATTTGGCAGGTAATGAATTCTCATATTCAGTGCATCTCATCTAAAGTTAAAAAAAAAAAAAAAAAATAGTTATGGAGTCAGTTATTATTTATTTATCTCATTCTAAGGATAAATCACCTATCAGCTCCCCAAGGAGCATAGGCCTTCAACAAACTTGTGTCAAGTCTTCCTGTCTTGTGTCAAGTCTTCCTATCTTGTGTCAAGTCTTCCTGTCTTGTGCCAAGTCTTCCTATCTTGTGCCAAGTCTTCCTATCTTGTGTCAAGTCTTCCTATCTTGTGTCAAGTCTTCCTGTCTTGTGCCATCAGCTCAAGGTCTTTCCATGTCTTCTTCATCCTTTTCATGTCTGTCTCCAGTTGTCTATTGATAGTTATGTGTTATATTGTTGGTTATTGTTATTGTTGAACAGAATCGACATCACTGCACCTGGGCAAACCCTTAGGTGCTCAGTCTCCCTCAGTATATGTCGAAGAGTGTGAATGCTAACTGTTCCTGTAGTTCGCTGGTTTTAAACACAACGGGTGCATCCTCTCATATTTCCATCTCTGCTAGCCTGGCTTTTGATGCCAAATTCCAACAGTCTTAACCTTGATGATTCATCTATTGCAGTATCATTCTATAACAGGTGGTCATTAATTGTTCTCAGTATCTCATCCATATCCAGTGTCCCCACTGTTGGTGCTCTTGATGCTAGTCTGTCAGCTCTCTCATTACTGCATACCGCTGCATGACCAGGACAGTAGATCCATACCAGCCACCTTAAGGCTGCAGTAGCTGCATCTACCTCCATTCTCATGCTGGAAGTTGTTGTTTTGTACGCCCCGCTATGTTCGGCGATGATTCAGCCCTTTACCCTAGCAGAGAAGCCACAACCTGATTTTTCTCCATGAACCACAGACCCATCAATATACACAATGGCATCATTATCCCTGGCATGATCAAGTATCAGTTGATTAATTTCCAGTTCTGCTTTCCCATTGCCCCAAGTTCTACACTCTCTGCCGAGGCTGATGATGACTTGCTGGTAGTTAATCCAGTTCTCACCTGACTTACTCCACTCTTCCCCTTTGAATATATTTTCAACTGTGGTCACCTGCTTGATCGTTGTTTCTGCCTGTGCCATCCATGACATCCCTCTCTTTATTCTTGATGTCAGCTATGTTTCCGTGCAGGGGGGGTACCATTTGTCTGTGGTTACTCGCATATAGGCTTTTGCCTGGGCCATTGCATATCTTGATCTAATCGACAGCACTTCAAGCATGTGCCTCATTGTCACAATAGGGGTTTCACACGTACAGCCCAAGACTATATGCATCCCTTCATTTTTAATGCGTTCTAGTCGTTCACATTGCTTTACTGACAGTATTTCCAGCCCATACTCAGTGACTGATATGACATGCTGATGATAAAGAAGAAATAGTAATCTCTGCTCCAGATGTGCAGCAGGCATTATTTTCAGGGCTGACAGACCTTCTCTTGCATTTCTGTATGATGTGATCAACATGGTAATTACATGAATGTAATTCCAAGGTATTTCAGCTTTTCTTGCCTTTCAATTTTCTGTCCATTGAGAGTAATATCTAGAAGGTCTGTTTTCACAATGGCGGTGTTTAAGGAGCACCACATCTCACAGGCCTTGTTGAGATTGACTTTGGAGCCAGTTTCCTCACACCAGTTAAACATCTCCTGTAGTGTCACATGTACTCTATTAACCATTTCCTGTCGGTCAGAGCCAGTTCTGTAAATGAGTATGTCATCAGCAGAAGTCAATGTTCGTGCCAACCCAGTTGGCTGAATGGTGGCTACTTTTACTGTATAGATCAGTGGTGGCCAAGTTAAGGTTGGCCGAGGGCCAGATTATGGTAAAGGGTAACACCCGAGGGCCAGACCTATAAAATCCTTAAAAAATAACGTTCTGATATTTAGTTTTATTTATATATATATAACTTGCGATGAATTCACGCTGGACGAGATCAAACAAGCCGTTAAAAAATTAAAAAATTTTAAAGCTGCTGGAGTTGACGAAATTTCAGGGGAAATGATTAAAGCAGTTAATGACAACAACCTCTTGAGAATTTTAGATATTATAAATGAAGTATGGAGAGAAGAACAACCACCACAACAATGGAAAGACACTATTATTGTAAAGTTACCGAAGAAAGGTGATCTATCAGACTGTAATAACTGGCGTGGTATATCTCTATTATCAGTACCTGGAAAATTATTATGTTGCATGATGTTAGAAAGACTTAAATTGCATGCTGACGAAAAGATCAGAGAAGAACAAGCGGGTTTCAGGCCGAAACGATCATGTATTGATCTAATATTCACACTAAGAACAATTATAGAAGAATCAGTGGAAAGGCAATCGCCACTTATTATCACCTTCGTCGATTTTCAAAAAGCCTTTGATAGTCTACACCGCCCATCATTGTGGAAGATACTTACAATCTATGGTTTTCCAACAAAATATGTGAATATAATCAAAGCGCTATATGACAATGCAAGATGTTGTGTTAGAACAAATAAAGGGAATACAGAATGGTTTACAGTAGAAACAGGGGTGAAACAAGGCTGTATTATGTCACCACTACTTTTTGGAATAGCTATTGATTGGGTTATGAGAAACTATACCCACAATGAACAATTGGGTATAAAATGGACAAATGGAAAATTCCTGGGGGACCTGGATTTCGCAGATGATGTAGCATTCTTAAGTTCAACACCAAGACAATCCCAAGAAGCAATAAATAATTTGTGTCATCTCTCGGTTAAAATTGGTCTCCAAATAAATGCCTCTAAAACTAAAGCTATGAACTTTTCTAACGAGACCTTTGATATCATCTTGAACGGGGAAAAACTACAGAAAGTTGAAAGTTTCAATTATTTAGGCAGTAAAATGACTCAGGATGGTGACACAACAAGAGAAATCCATACTAGAATTGCTTTGGCAGCTAGCGCCTTCAATAGATTATCTAACATTTGGAAATTACGATCATTGAATATACATACCAAGCTTCGTCTGTTTAATTAAAATGTTATCTCAGTGTTAACATACGGCTGTGAGAGTTGGAAAATAACAAAATCATTGGAGAACAAGCTGAATACATTCGAGAACAAATGTCTTAGAAAACTCATGAACATCAGTTGGAAAGAATTCAAGACTGATCGACAAATAAGAGAAGACTCTAGGCAGAAATATGTCTCCGACTATATAAGGAAAAGACGATGGTCATATATCGGTCATGTCCTACGAATGCAAAACAACAGAATACCACTACAGGCGCTCACTTGGGTTCCTGAGGGTAAGCGGAAAAAAAAGGAAGACCAAAAGAAACACTCAGAAGAACAATAATAAGAGAAGGAAGAACGTTGGGCCTAAATAATGTGCAAGAGCTAAGAGGAGTGGCGTCACAACGGACAACCTGGAGAGCACTGGTTTCTGCCTTATGCGCCGTGTTTGGCGCTTAAAGAATTTATTATTATTATTATATATATATATATATATATATATATATATATATATATATATATATATATATATATATATATATATATATATATATATATATATATATATAATGAACCACGTACAGAAAGCAACGGCAAACTACTGTACTGCACATCTGCCAAGACATGTATACCAGTCTTCGAACTGAAATTACTGTTTAAAAAAATATAATGAATCTGATGTTTTAATTTGTTTTGTAATTTGTAATTTGACATGTAATTATTTATTTTAAACATCCAGTTGTGTGTTATTTCATTGTGAAGAGTGTGGCTTCAATCAACAATAAGAGGCCGACCAAAACAGGTTGGCGGGCCGGTCAAAACAGGTTGGCGGGCCGGATCTGGCCCGCGGGCCGTAGTTTGGCCACCGCTGGTATAGATATTAAACAGCACCAGTGATAGTGGAGAACCCTGGGGTAGTCCCAGGCATATACGCAGTTATATTGTTGGTTATGTATTAAAAGCTAAATATTCTCCTTTTATGCTCCTTAAGGAGCATGGTGTGACCATTTCAAGTACCCACACCCTTTGAGAAACCCTGTATCACTGTTTTACATTATGAGGCTGTTAGCTTAATGCAGATTGTTGTCTCTTGTGACATGCCTGGGAACAGTGCTCTATTCTTTCTTTATCTCCTCAGAGGCCCTCAGAAACCATACTGAGTGTTATATACTAAGATAGATATCAGTTAACCTGAATTTCATTTTCAACCCATTAAAATAAACAAAAAAGCAGAAAAGACACAAATAAAGAGAAAATTTTTTTTTTAAAACATACAGTGAACATTACACTTTCTAGGAATTACAAATAGGTAGTAACTGATTAGTGCTAATCATTTGTATTTAACTAACATTTATTTTCTGTTTACAATAGCCCACCAGTAACGGGAAGCCACTTTGTTCATTTTGGGATATGGACACAAGGTAAGCTTATTCTTATAATAAACTCCAAAATTACATATATACTGAGGAAATTATCTCGTGGTTTAATTTGTCATAAAGTGCTTCCAACCAGCAGGGAAGAAAAGGAGATGGTAAGGCCAATGAAGGCACAGAGAGGTAACTATCATAGAAATGCAAGTAAAGGATACACTAGTACATGGATGGAGACAGTGAAGCAGACAAGATGATTCAAAGCATGTGGTCATGGATCTACACTCTTAGAGAACTAATTCCACTGGGCAATTATGGCACATATGAGAATAAAACTAACCGGTGGTCTAGGAAGAGAATAATGATACATACATACATACACAGAGAGAGAGAGACACACACACATATACACACATACATACATGTGGTATTCTCAGGAACTGATTTACCTTCCATAAGAGCTTTTGTTTTAAGGACTGAGGATGCATCCAAGAACCAATGGTTTTCCGATACAGCTGGGAACAATACATAGGTAGAAATTTCCAGACTCGTTGGTGGAGTCTTTGCCAATCAGAGCAGGGAACCTCATAGTTACACTGATGCAAAAAGTGACAGCTGAAGAGTTAAAGACACTCTTTTTCTTGGTGGGATCTTTTAGGAAATAACATGCTTGGCATTGGAAACACTGAACTTCTGATTTGTAAAATGGTAGGTGAAGTTTCTTACTTTAAGAAGATGCAAAAAGGATGTAAAAAACAGTTGACTTCGTACAGTTTCTTTACCAGTAGCAGCAAAAGTTAAAGGACTGAAAAAAACCACATGTTGCCTGACCCACTTACCCCACCACAACTACACCACCATCGATGTAATCAGCCTTGCACTTCAAGTCTAATGTTAAATGTTAATTAATGTTTTGTTTCTTTCTTTTGAGATGTTTTATAACTATTTGTTAAATAAACTTTATTATTTAACACTTTTTAAAAAATGTACAAATCAAGTATATTACTGTTTAACGTGTAGGTATACCTATTTCTTGGGCAGGTGGGATAGCATGATAAGGATTTGGAATGAAAAACAGGAAAATAATGTACTATTTGTTTTACGTGATGAGATTGCCAAACCCATTATCAGCTTCATGTTAGTCACCTCTTACGACATGCCTGAGGCAGGAGTAGCCTTATCTTTTCTTTATGTCCTCAGTGATCTCCTCTCAAGAACTACACAGGGCTTGTCATGTTTTGTCTAAGCATAACTACAGTGGATGTTTTAAAAATAATATCATGTGCTATATATGTCCTTCTTACTTCAGCTCTGTGAGTGGTCAGTGGTCCCAAGATGGATGTAGACTTGTTGACACCAACACTACCCACACAACCTGTGAGTGTGACCATCTGACAAATTTTGCTGTTCTCATGGATATAACTGGAGTCACGGTAAGAGAGTTCTATTGTAATGATGGTGTTGTTAATTGTATGCATTGTGAAGACAGTTTCTTTTATATTTTCAGTGTTAGTCAAAAGAATCTTATAGATCTTCTCCCATTCTGCAGACATGGCCAAACCATTGTAGTTGGGACTGTTCTACTTGGGTCTACAGGGGCTGGGTTTTGAGGCCTTGCTGTATTCGTCCAGAAGCTATCAGTTAAAAGTACAAACAATTTATATTGTAGAGTTGAATTTCATTGTCTTTGTATATTGACCGTATATAAGTACATGAGCACAACTTTCAATGATTTTCATTGATTTATTTCTAAGTGTTTTTTGTAAGTCTCTCTACACCTCTCTTACCCTGTGGATTCTGGAATAAGGATTGCCTTGTATTGCTATCAGCAGGTTTCTCAATGTCTGTCCTATCCATTGCCATCATTTTCTTCTCATTTCCATTTCATTGGCATTTGTCTAGTTCTTGTCATCAGTCCCATATTGATGATCTAGTCATACCATTTCAATTTTTCTGTTCTATGCAAGCAGCCATTTCTGAAATTATGTATCTTCTTGATGTTGTTTTTGTTGGTCTCAATTTTTCAGAGCCTTACAGTAGGACTGATTTGACATCTGAGTAGAATTTTTTTTAAAAAAGGAAGTATCTTGTTCAACCCTTGATGGGTTATAATTAGGACATATGGTGTACTAATTCAAGAAAACAAAGTCAGATTTCCAATACCGAAATATAGTACCTTCTTCCCCCCTCCACTCAGTCCAAATAGAGTAAATCAAAACTAAATTTATGTGAAAGTTTTTGTAGTGTGACCTCCACTTTTCAAGAAACAAACAAACAATAAAAATAAAAAAGAAACGAATTAAAAAACAAACAAAAAATTAAAAACTAAAATGAAGTCTCTCATAACTGCCCTGTTGTTAACAAGGTGAAAAGGGGTGGGAAAGCCAGAGGGTGTCCAAGATTTCATCAAATTCACCAATTATAGATAATTATCTGCCATCAGTATGAAAGCTGCCTTATATGCAGATGACCTAGTACTCTGGTGCGCCGATGAATACGTCACCCCAGCAAATTATAGAATGCAGCGGGCAGTAGACAGGCTAATATCATGGGCAGAGAAATGGCTTATCACAATAAACACAGACAAAACCTCCACAACGCTGTTCTCCCTCTCCCCCAAGGGCTAATCAGCTAACATACACCTAAGGACAACCATGATCAAGGAAGAAAGCTACCCCACCTATCTTGGGGTGACATTTGACCAAAAGCTTACATGGAATAAGCATATTGAAAATGCAGAAGGAAAGGCCTGAAGACGACTAGGAATGCTCAGAAAACTAGCAGGTACCAATTGGGGAGCAAATGAAAGAACTCTAAATAAGATTTGTAATGGAGTAATAAGACCACACTTAGAGTTCAGTTCAACAGCATGGTCATCAGCTGCTAACTCGCATCTGCAGTCATTGGACAAGGTGCAAAATCAAGCCCTCATGCTCATTACAGGAGCCATGAAAACTACGCCAATATCAAAGATGCAGAAAACTGCTAGATTACAGACATTGTCCTATAGAAGAGACACCAAAAGCATGATCCAGATGGAAAAGTACAACAGTATGCCAACACACCCAATGAAGGCAAGACTAGATGATCTGGCATTGGGACGTCTAAAACGTAGCAGCTTTGTCCATCGGGGGAAAAAGACTTATAAGACAGCATCAAGAAGACCTATCCATGAAGACAACACCCCTGAAGCCCACCCTGTACCATGGGAACAGACCAGCAGTACCCTCCAAATTAATACATCAATCAGTGGTCTCACAACTGGATATGAGTATAATGATCTGCAAAAACAAACTGCTACTTTGAGTATGATCCAAGAAAGCTATCCTGGACACTCATGGATACATGCCTACACAGATGAATCAGCAATAAATGCTGTAAAGAATGGAGGCGTCGGTATCTTTATCTCATATCCTGACAACCACTATGACACTAGGCATATTCCCACTGGTAAATTCTGTTCCAACTATACAGCTGAGGTTCAAGCTCTAGAGCAAGCTGCAAATATGATTTATAACACCAACTCTGACTGCCACCAGGTAGTCATCCTCACAGATGCACTGTCCATACTGCAAGCTCTCAAGAGTGGTAAACTCCTGCATCTGAGAAATGAACTAAGCAAGGTAGCTGCCAAAAAGTGAACCATACTTCAGTGGGTAACATCCCATTGTGGTGTACCCGGAAATGAAAAGGCGGATAAAATTGCAAAAAAGGGAGGAGAATGTGAACAAGAAGATAATGAAATCACATACTTTGAGAAAAAGAGAGCTATCCAGACTATCAGAAGAGAACAGAATCAACCCAACGACGACTATCACACTCTTGACTGGCAGGGACAGATCACCATTTTTCGCCTCAGGATAGGGCATAACACTGTTCCACAGTTATGGATAAATTGCATGCCTGTAAATAATCTAATATTGGTTTTCTCTGTTGTTCATACGTCCTACATTTTAGTAGGAAATGCTTTATATTATTTTTTTCTTGATACTCTGCACAGTAAAGTTCTTTTATTCTAAAATAGCCCATTCCTAGTGCAGTCTAATAAGTTTCTTATTGCTAGGAATTTTTAGTTCTCTAGATACCTGACATGTCATTCCCACATTTATGTATTTTCTATTATTTCTACTTTTCTTAGTTTCTTTCTCCGCCTTTTCATTTCCTTCTATGCCAACATGTGAAGGTGTCCAAGCTAGTAGAAAAACATCCTCTGGAGCATAGGTAAGTATTTGCCAGTAATATCTCTTCTGCCATATCAGGTCTACTGCATTCTCATAAGTTTCTAAAAGCTTGAATAGCAGAAAGTGAGTCTGTTATGAGGAGAGTTGCTAGAGAAGATTTCCAGAGCTTTTAGAATTGCAACCATCTGTGCCGTGAAAACAGATGTATTATCTGTTATACTATATCCTTTCACCATTTGCCACATGGGAACATAAATTCTTATCCCCAGTTTGTTATCATCTCCTTTAGATCCATCTGTGTACACTGTAATACTGTCCTTTGATATTTGTTGAATATATTTCCTGGTTTTGTTTTTGATGGTAGCCCATATCAGTTGTTTTATTAATTATGCCTGCCAGGTGGTAGTCAGTATCTGGTTTCTTGAGTTCCCATGATGGTACCACCGGCTTGTATATCATCATCATGTGACGTATTCTTTCCAGAACGTTGTCTCCATTACAGCTGCTCTGAACGCATCACGATTCTGGGCAAGTCGACCTGCATCAGCCAAAGACAAGTTCAGACTCTCTGTGATGTCCTGGGTCCACCGTCGTCTAGGTTGACCCCTTCCCCTTTTTCCAGGGACCATGCCTTCCATCACTGTTTTTTCCAGACTATTATGTCTTTTTATATGACCGAAAAATTTCAGCTTCCTTATTGCGATGGTATTTAGGAGCCAATGTTCCTGTACATTTAGTGAGTGCAGTACTTCTCTGTTGGTCTTTTTTTCTGTCCAGGGTATTAAATGATGCATTTAGGGCATCTGAGTGTACTAGTTCCGCCATGCATTTCCAACCTGTCGGGTATCTACTGGTATTCATGAACCTGTTCTGAGTTGTTAATTGATACTTAGCAAATGCTGGAAAAGCAGGGTGAGTTGTGTCCAACATAATTTTGGTCATGTAATTTAGTCTTAGCTCCTTTCTCTGAAGTTCCAAAGGGAGGATCTGAGTAGAAGATTCTTACATCAGAGTTGGACTTAAATATTGTAAAATTATGTATTTATTTATTAACAGAAGGAGCTTCATTGTTAGAAAGACTGATTTGAGATGGATGATTCCTTCATGAAATCACTCACCTATTTATTTTAAACTGTTGATTCAGAAATAATTGTGTATATGTGCATCCTTTGTTCATGTTTCAGTTATCACAGGAAAATGAGCTGGCACTGAGGGTGATCACTTTTGTGGGCTGTGTGATCTCCGTGGTCTGTCTTATGTTAAGCTGGATTACATTCTTGGTGTTCAAGTAAGTATTTTTTTTTCAGGTTAATGAAGAAAATTATCTAGTTCATCCTCTGATGTGTTATCATTATATAGTGTGTATAATTTTAGAAAATATGTTCAGTTGTCAATATTTGTTTTTGGTCTGATCTCTCCTGGCTAATTATTGTATATGGGGGGAAAATGAAAATTTGTGTGCATTATTTTTTTCCCCTTTTCCCTTGTGGGGCCCTAAGGAGGGGGGGGGGGGGTGTTTACAAGCTTGAAATATGTAGATTAAGGTTTAATTTACCTTTAATTTCACATTAGTAATATGTATTACCCAATTTGTGAGGCTGGGTGGACCCCGGAGCTGTTTGCGGTCTAAAATTTCCCACCTCAACTGGGGATCAAACCATGGACCATCAAGCTAGAAAGCTAGTGCACTAACCACTGCACTACTGCGGCTCCTCATGAATTGGGTACCAGAGCAACTCTGGGAAGGTTTAGGTGGCTGGAGTGATGCTGACCACATCACCCCTAGTGTGCCGATGGTCAAGAAAATATGGGCCTAACACCATATTCATAATATGCCTCAATGAGTGTGTAATGAGATCCTTTACCTTTTACCCTATATGTATTACAGGATTTTTATTAAACCTTTACATTTTTATTAAGCTATTACTATGTATTAATTTTTTGATCTTATTAGTTCATTGTTTGTCAGTTTAAGAAAATATATATGTACATACCACCATAAATGTACTTGAAGTATTTTATTAAGAAAGTTTTGGGTAACAAAGAATAATTCTTCATCAGCATCCAGGACTTTCCAAAAATTGTCTTTTAAAAAAAAATAATTTATTAGTTTTCAATGCAGAATGTATTTCATTTATAGTAACATGTTATGCCGTATTTTTACGGTATTTATTGTGTGCAAGAATAGATTAAGAAAGATATATTATACTATGTTGTATTTTAAAAGTTACAGTACTGATTAGAATACAAATAAATAATATTTTACAATGTTTATTGTTAAAAATGAATGTACTCTACATCATTCCTTGGAAGTCATTAGAGATATTGGACAAAATATCGATATACTTTTTAGAGCACAGTTATTTTTCTGTAATGAATCATATTGAAAACAGTACAACTACTGAGAAGCTTTCCACAGATGGTAACATGGCAATAATATTATTTTCATTTCCTAGAAATCTGCAGTGTGATCGGAACACCATACATAGGAATCTTGTGTTTTCCCTTCTGTTGGCGGAGATAACATTCCTTGTCGGCATTGCTCAGACTGAACCAAAGGTAAGTGTTTTCCCATTCTTGCAGAATATATTTTTCATATTATTTGAGGCAAATCAATGTCCTTGAAGCCTTTTGTAAACAGTATTGAATCAGAGTTTATATCAAAGATAGCAATGAAGGCTGTCTCACTTTTTAGGTAAAAACCATACTCATTCATTTCTTGCAGCTCCCAAAGGAACACAGGCCTTCAGCAAACTCATGCCAAGTCCCTCCTATCCCATGCCAAGTCCCTTCTATCCCATGCCAAGTCCCTCCTATCCCATGCCAAGTCCCTCCTATCCCAGGCCGTCAGCTCAAAGTCTGTCCATGTCCTCATAATTCCTTTATTTCTAACTCCAGTTCTCTTTATGTTTCTTTCAGTCCCCTTCTACCTCTCTTAGCCATGAAAAATATGAGACAGGACCGTCCTTGAGAGATAAAAGTAGGCCATAGACAGTTGAGAGAAGAACATGGAGGTCTTTGATCCTGTAGAGACCATATAGCCACATGGGAATAATAGTTGAACTGAGCTTGATATTGAACTGCCCTCGTTACATCAGATTTATGGACTATGAATAGGCATTTTGACAGTTCAGACAGAGAATTGCTTTGTAAACTAATGACAACATTATGCAGTCCTCTTAAGTTCATTAACCTAATAGAGAAAACATTTGAAGACATCAACTGTAGAATTCTCCATGAAATTAGAACTGGAGTGTGGCAGGGATGCCTCTTGTCACCATTTCTCTTTTTACTTTATACATGATTATGAAAATAATAACATCAACCAATATAAATCAAATTCAGTGAATTGTGACAAAACAGCTTGATGATCTATATTTTTTTGTTTGGATAACCTGGGTCTTCTGTCCCATGACAGTGACTAGATGCAAAACAAAATAAGAATATTTAATGAGAGGTCACAGCAATTAGGCTTTAAAACAACACAGAGAAAAAACAAAAACTATGAGAATGAATTCTGCAAATAATGCCAAATTGCACTTGAAGAAATGTTTCTTGCAAGATGTAGTCGCATGTATAAATATTAGTAGTGAAATGACAAAGTTGAAGGAACAGATGGTGAAATCAAAATAAGAATAAAAAAAAGGTAAGAGTAGCTTTCACTGCATTGGGAAATAATTTGTAATCAGAGAAAAAGAAATTAAGCACAACACAGAAATAAGAATCTTCAGCTTGTATGCCAAGGCCATTGTATGGCTCTGAAACATGCAGGACAAAATAACAACAACCAGAAAATTACATAATTTCGTAATTGGGTGCTTTTGCAGAACAAGAATTGAACTGATATGACAAGATCACTAATGTAGAACTGATGGAATGAATAAGACAAACTCCAGTTGGACAAGATGTGAGGGGAAGATGCTGGTATTGGATAGCACACACATTTAGGAAATCAGCTTATGGAATTACAATGCAGTCCTTGTTCTGGAATCCCAAGGGTATAACACAAACATGAAAGGGATAAAAGAGATATGGATGGACCTTGAATGGATGGCACAGGACAGGAAGGCTTGTACTCCACAGGGACCTGAAGAGTAATGAATGAAGTTCAAGATGCCCTTATACATGAATTACTAGATGACCTCATAAATGAAGTACTAGATGACCTCATGAATAAAGTACTAGATGACCTCATGAATAAAGTACTAGATGATCTCATAAATGAAGTACAAGATGATCTCATAAATGAAGTACTTGATGACCTTATGAATGAAGTGCTAGATGACCTCATGAATGAAGTACTAGATGACCTTATGAATGAATTGCTAGATGGCCTTATAAATGAAGTACTACATGACCTTATGAATGAAGTACTAGATGACCTTATGAATGAAGCACTAGATGACCTCACGAATGAAGTACTAGATGGCCTTATGAATGAAGTACTAGATGACCTTATGAATGAAGTACTAAATGACCTTATGAATGATGTGCTAGATAACCTTTGAATGAAGCCCTAGATGACCTTATGAATGAACAACTGGATGACCTTATGAATGAAGCACTAGATGACCTTATGAATGAAGCACTGGATGACCTTATGAATGAAGTACAAGATGACCTTATGAATGAAGTACTAAATGACCTTATGAATGAAGTGCTAGATAACCTTTGAATGAAGCCCTAGGTGACCTTATGAATGAAACACTGGATGACCTTATGAATGAAGCACTAGATGACCTTATGAATGAAGCACTGGATGACCTTATGAATGAAGCACTGGATGACCATATGAATGAAGCACTAGATGACCTTATGAATGAAGTACCCAATGACCTTATGAATGAAGTACTAGATGCTTTTGAATGAAGTACTAGATGACCTTATGAAGTACTGTATGACTTTATGAATGAAGTACTGGCTGACCTTATGAATGGAGTACTAGATGACATTATGAATGAAGTACTGGATGACTGTAAGAATGAAGTGATGGATGACCTTATAAATGAAGTACTGGATGACCTTATGAATGAAGTACTAGGTGACCTTATGAATGAAGTACTAGATGCCCTTATGAATGAAGAACTAAATGACCTTATGAATGGAGTACTAGATGACCTCACGAATGAAGTAATGGATAACCTCATGAATGAAGTTCTGGATGACCTTATGAATGAAGTACCAAATGACCTTATGAATAAAGTACCAAATGACCTCATGTGATGAACTACATTAACTACAACATTACTGACTTCAAGAGATAAGACTGCAGTTGTCATTATACTGTACTTATCTGTATATGTGTATGCTTTGTTCTGCAACAAAACAAGCCATTCCATTCTGATACAGTGCAGGCGGTTGGTTGTGACGTGAATACAATCACTAATGTGTTGGTCTGCTAGATGTATTCAGTCCTTCTGTTTCTCCAAACCATTTGTATCTTAGAAATCTACTATATCTGATCATTAAAAGCTCTGCTTTACAAGTATAAAATGAGGCACAGGTTAATTTCTCCAACAATTCACTAAACTGAGTAAGTGTGTGAGTGAGAGCAGTTGAGAGAGAATAGGAGGGAAGAGAGAGTGCATGAGTGAGAGAGAAAGAGAGGTAGGGAGATTGCATGAGTGAGAGAAAGAAAGGGAGTGAAAGAATTAGAGAAAGGGGCAAGGAGTTAGAGGAGCGAGAGTGGGGGGTGGGGGGGGGGGGGGGGAGATATAGAGAGACAACAAAATATCAATCAATGTAAGGACATCTGTTTCTAAAATTAATTATCCTTATGGTCTAAATAGTTTTGTTGTTCACTGTTTAAATAAATAAATATAAAACAAATAATATTTCCAATTTTTTTTTTTTTTTTTTAAATTAATGAAGAAAAATATCCCGTTCAACCTCTGATGGGTTATAATTAGGATATATATTGCTTTCAATTCCAAATAATATGAAAAACTGCCGATATAAGAAAGTGGCATCACAATATTTCATAGTTAGATGCTATGGTCAGTGTAAAACTTGGACATTTTATTTCCTAGTTAGATGATATGGTCAGTATAAAACTTGGACATTTTATTTCCTTGTTAGATGATATGGTCAGTATAAAACTTGGAAATTTTATTTCCTTGTTAGATGATATGGTCAGTATAAAACTTGGACATTTTATTTCCTTGTTAGATGCTATGGTCAGTATAAAACTTGGACATTTTATTTCCTTGTTAGATGCTATGGTCAGTTTAAAACTTGGACATTTTATTTCCTTGTTAGATGATATGGTCAATATAAAGCATGGACATTTTATTTCCTTGTTAGATGCTATGGTCAGTATAAAACTTGGACATTTTATTTCCTTGTTAGATGCTATGGTCAGTTTAAAACTTGGACATTTTATTTCCATGTTAGATGCTATGGTCAGTATAAAACTTGGACATTTTATTTCCTTGTTAGTTGCTATGGTCAGTATAAAACTTGGACATTTTATTTCCTTGTTAGATGCTATGGTCAGTATAAAACTTGGACATTTTATCTCCTTGTTAGATGATGTGGTCAGTGTAAAACTTGGACATTTTATTTCCTTGTTAGATGCTATGGTCAGTATAAAACTTGGACATTTTATTTCCTTGTTAGATGCTATGGTCAGTATAAAACTTGGACATTTTATTTCCTTGTTAGATGCTATGGTCAGTATAAAACTTGGACATTTTATTTCCTTGTTAGATGATATGGTCAGTATAAAACTTGGACATTTTATTTCCTTGTTAGATGCTATGGTCAGTATAAAACTTGGACATTTTATTTCCTTGTTAGATGCTATGGTCAGTTTAAAACTTGGACATTTTATTTCCATGTTAGATGCTATGGTCAGTATAAAACTTGGACATTTTATTTCCTTGTTAGTTGCTATGGTCAGTATAAAACTTGGACATTTTATTTCCTTGTTAGATGCTATGGTCAGTATAAAACTTGGACATTTTATCTCCTTGTTAGATGATGTGGTCAGTGTAAAACTTGGACATTTTATTTCCTTGTTAGATGCTATGGTCAGTATAAAACTTGGACATTTTATTTCCTTGTTAGATGCTATGGTCAGTATAAAACTTGGACATTTTATTTCCTTGTTAGATGCTATGGTCAGTATAAAACTTGGACATTTTATTTCCTTGTTAGATGATATGGTCAGTATAAAACTTGGACATTTTATTTCCTTGTTAGATGCTATGGTCAGTATAAAACTTGGACATTTTATTTCCTTGTTAGATGCTATGGTCAGTTTAAAACTTGGAAATTTTATTTCCTTGTTAGATGATATGGTCAATATAAAGCATGGACATTTTATTTCCTTGTTAGATGCTATGGTCAGTATAAAACTTGGACATTTTATTTCCTTGTTAGATGCTATGGTCAGTTTAAAACTTGGGACATTTTATTTCCGTGTTAGATGCTATGGTCAGTATAAAACTTGGACATTTTATTTCCTTGTTAGTTGCTATGGTCAGTATAAAACTTGGACATTTTATTTCCTTGTTAGATGCTATGGTCAATATAAAACTTGGACATTTTATCTCCTTGTTAGATGATGTGGTCAGTGTAAAACTTGGACATTTTATTTCCTTGTTAGATGCTATGGTCAGTGTAAAACTTGGACATTTTATTTCCTTGTTAGATGCTATGGCCAGTGTGAAACTTGGATATTTTATTTCCTTGTTAGATGCTATGGTCAGTGTAAAACTTGGACATTTTATTTCCTTGTTAGATGCTATGGTCAGTATAAAACTTGGACATTTTATTTCCTTGTTAGATGCTATGGTCAGTATAAAACTTGGACATTTTATTTCCTTGTTAGATGCTATGGTCAGTATAAAACTTGGACATTTTATTTCCTTGTTAGATGCTATGGTCAGTTTAAAACTTGGACATTTTATTTCCATGTTAGATGCTATGGTCAGTATAAAACTTGGACATTTTATTTCCTTGTTAGATGCTATGGTCAGTATAAAACTTGGACATTTTATCTCCTTGTTAGATGATGTGGTCAGTGTAAAACTTGGACATTTTATTTCCTTGTTAGATGCTATGGTCAGTATAAAACTTGGACATTTTATCTCCTTGTTAGATGATGTGGTCAGTATAAAACTTGGACATTTTATTTCCTTGTTAGATGCTATGGTCAGTGTAAAACTTGGACATTTTATCTCCTTGTTAGATGATGTGGTCAGTATAAAACTTGGACATTTTATTTCCTTGTTAGATGCTATGGTCAGTTTAAAACTTGGACATTTTATTTCCATGTTAGATGCTATGGTCAGTATAAAACTTGGACATTTTATTTCCTTGTTAGATGCTATGGTCAGTATAAAACTTGGACATTTTATCTCCTTGTTAGATGCTGTGGTCAGTGTAAAACTTGGACATTTTATTTCCTTGTTAGATGCTATGGTCAGTATAAAACTTGGACATTTTATCTCCTTGTTAGATGCTATGGTCAGTATAAAACTTGGACATTTTATTTCCTTGTTAGATGCTATGGTCAGTATAAAACTTGGACATTTTATCTCCTTGTTAGATGCTATGGTCAGTATAAAACTTGGACATTTTATTTCCTTGTTAGATGCTATGGTCAGTATAAAACTTGGACATTTTATTTCCTTGTTAGATGCTATGGTCAGTTTAAAACTTGGACATTTTATTTCCATGTTAGATGCTATGGTCAGTATAAAACTTGGACATTGTATCTCCTTGTTAGATGCTATGGTCAGTATAAAACTTGGACATTTTATCTCCTTGTTAGATGATGTGGTCAGTGTAAAACTTGGACATTTTATTTCCTTGTTAGATGCTATGGTCAGTATAAAACTTGGACATTTTATCTCCTTGTTAGATGCTGTGGTCAGTGTAAAACTTGGACATTTTATTTCCTTGTTAGATGCTATGGTCAGTATAAAACTTGGACATTTTATCTCCTTGTTAGATGCTATGGTCAGTATAAAACTTGGACATTTTATTTCCTTGTTAGATGCTATGGTCAGTATAAAACTTGGACATTTTATTTCCTTGTTAGATGCTATGGTCAGTGTAAAACTTGGACATTTTATCTCCTTGTTAGATGATGTGGTCAGTATAAAACTTGGACATTTTATTTCCTTGTTAGATGCTATGGTCAGTATAAAACTTGGACATTTTATCTCCTTGTTAGATGCTATGGTCAGTATAAAACTTGGACATTTTATTTCCTTGTTAGATGCTATGGTCAGTATAAAACTTTGACATTTTATTTCCTTGTTAGATGCTATGGTCAGTATAAAACTTGGACATTTTATCTCCTTGTTAGATGCTATGGTCAGTATAAAACTTGGACATTTTATTTCCTTGTTAGATGCTATGGTCAGTATAAAACTTGGACATTTTATCTCCTTGTTAGATGCTATGGTCAGTATAAAACTTGGACATTTTATTTCCTTGTTAGATGCTATGGTCAGTATAAAACTTGGACATTTTATCTCCTTGTTAGATGCTTTGGTCAGTGTAAAACTTGGACATTTTATTTCCTTGTTAGATGCTATGGTCAGTATAAAACTTGGACATTTTATCTCCTTGTTAGATGCTATGGTCAGTATAAAACTTGGACATTTTATTTCCTTGTTAGATGCTATGGTCATTATAAAACTTGGACATTTTATCTCCTTGTTAGATGCTATGGTCAGTGTAAAACTTGGACA
Organism: Oreohelix idahoensis; assembly: GCA_024509875.1. Classification (NCBI taxonomy): domain Eukaryota; kingdom Metazoa; phylum Mollusca; class Gastropoda; order Stylommatophora; family Oreohelicidae; genus Oreohelix; species Oreohelix idahoensis. The sequence goes on from JAMPIV010007114.1 coordinate 41,248, forward strand.
TTTTATTTCCTTGTTAGATGCTATGGTCAGTGTAAAACTTGGACATTTTATCTCCTTGTTAGATGCTATGGTCAGTATAAAACTTGGACATTTTATTTCCTTGTTAGATGCTATGGTCAGTGTAAAACTTGGACATTTTATCTCCTTGTTAGATGCTATGGTCAGTGTAAAACTTGGACATTTTTATCTCCTTGTTAGATGCTATGGTCAGTATAAAACTTGGACATTTTATTTCCTTGTTAGATGCTATGGTCAGTGTAAAACTTGGACATTTTATCTCCTTGTTAGATGCTATGGTCAGTGTAAAACTTGGACATTTTATCTCCTTGTTAGATGCTATGGTCAGTATAAAACTTGGACATTTTATTTCCTTGTTAGATGCTATGGTCAGTGTAAAACTTGGACATTTTATCTCCTTGTTAGATGCTATGGTCAGTGTAAAACTTGGACATTTTATCTCCTTGTTAGATGCTATGGTCAGTGTAAAACTTGGACATTTTATCTCCTTGTTAGATGCTGTGGTCAGTATAAAACTTGGACATTTTATCTCCTTGTTAGATGCTATGGTCAGTATAAAACTTAGACATTTTATCTCCTTGTTAGATGCTATGGTCAGTATAAAACTTGGACATTTTATCTCCTTGTTAGATGCTATGGTCAGTATAAAACTTGGACATTTTATCTCCTTGTTAGATGCTATGGTCAGTATAAAACTTAGACATTTTATCTCCTTGTTAGATGCTATGGTCAGTGTAAAACTTGGACATTTTATCTCCTTGTTAGATGCTGTGGTCAGTATAAAACTTGGACATTTTATCTCCTTGTTAGATGATATGGTCAGTATAAAACTTGGACATTTTATCTCCTTGTTAGATGCTATGGTCAGTATAAAACTTGGACATTTTATTTCCTTGTTAGATGCTATGGTCAGTGTAAAACTTGGACATTTTATCTCCTTGTTAGATGCTATGGTCAGTGTAAAACTTGGACATTTTATCTCCTTGTTAGATGCTATGGTCAGTGTAAAACTTGGACATTTTATCTCCTTGTTTTTATCTCCTTGTTAGATGCTATGGTCAGTATAAAACTTAGACATTTTATCTCCTTGTTAGATGATATGGTCAGTATAAAACTTGGACATTTTATTTCCTTGTTAGATGCTATGGTCAGTATAAAACTTGGACATTTTATCTCCTTGTTAGATGCTGTGGTCAGTGTAAAACTTGGACATTTTATTTCCTTGTTAGATTCTATGGTCAGTATAAAACTTGGACATTTTATCTCCTTGTTAGATGATATGGTCAGTATAAAACTTAGACATTTTATCTCCTTGTTAGATGCTATGGTCAGTGTAAAACTTGGACATTTTATCTCCTTGTTAGATGCTGTGGTCAGTATAAAACTTGGACATTTTATCTCCTTGTTAGATGATATGGTCAGTATAAAACTTAGACATTTTATCTCCTTGTTAGATGCTATGGTCAGTGTAAAACTTTGACATTTTATCTCCTTGTTAGATGCTATGGTCAGTGTAAAACTTGGACATTTTATCTCCTTGTTAGATGATGTGGTCAGTGTAAAACTTGGACATTTTATTTCCTTGTTAGATGATGTGGTCAGTATAAAACTTGGACATTTTATTTCCTTGTTAGATTTTATGTTCCATCATTGCTGGCATCCTGCATTACCTGTTTCTGAGTGCATTTGCATGGATGTGCTTGGAAGGAATCCAACTCTACATTATGCTAGTTGAAGTCTTTGAGCAGGAAAAGTCCAGGGTCCACTGGTACTATTTGTTTGGATATGGTAAGTGTTGCTGTTTGCTTTTTTTTTTTTTTTTTATCTCTATCTGTGCTATAAGAATATTTAACATGTTGTGGTAATATTCAGGTTTTTTTATAGTAGATTTGATTCATCTTTTTTTCTGTATAATTTTTTTCTGAACATGAACATTTGTAATGTGAACAAACATTGCCTATATATAGATGCATCCATACATGGCATATAGACCCACGCACACACACACATACACATATGTCATCATTTTCCTTTTTGCCCCCCCCCCCCCCCATGAGGCATAGAGTCACTGCTGCAGCTTGTCCTCGTGCAGGACGTCTGCATAAAACATTCAAATGTTCTTGCAGTGGTGACTTTGCCAGCCTCATGCACAACCTCAGTTTAGTCACCCATATATGACATGCCTGAGGAAGCACTAATCCTGTTCTTTGTCTCATAAGAAACCATCAGGTGTAATCATACACATACACATACATTTGAGAGAGATATATTTGTCCCAAAAAAAAAAAACTATTCATATAAAGCACAGGGCATGTTAAAAAAAAAGGTAGTCCCATAGCAGGTACTGCCGTAGGGAGTGAAGTGTTAGAGACCTCACCATACTAGGTCCAGCATCGAGAGGTGGGGTGACCAGTTCACGGGGCATGTATCTTAGTTTAAATGACATCTAAATGAGCGCCATTTGTTAGCAGCTCTTTAGAGTTGTGAATTCATTCATGAATAAATAAAGTTGTCAGTGTACCTTCAAAGACCAGAAAGAACCTCATTTTTTTCGAACCTGTCTACTTTCATTATTTATAAGACTTAACCACATGAACTGCCCAATATTGAATTTTTCTTTCAACAAAAATATAACATGGTATTTTTTGTTTTAATTTCACATTTAAATTTGTGTTTTCAAGCTCACATATATCTTGGTCATGACAGCAATATGACATCCGATTTTCACAGACATTTGCTTGAATATTCCTATTTTCTGATGTACAGTCTCTTTAGTACATTCTCATCTGCTGTTCAACTTTTTCTGGATTGGCATTCTTAAGGGTTGCTTGCAGCAGCACTTTCCTGTCAGTTGACAATCAAAAGTAACACCTAGGTAGTTTGGATTTTTTTTTAATCAGACAGAAGGTTCTATCAGTCAGCACTGGTTTGGAACTATGTAGCTTATTTGATTTTTCTTTTTAAATTTTGACTAACCATGTTCTAGGCCGCTCATCTGATGATGATGATGACAGGGCTTGAAGCACTAGAGTGCCTGCTGTGATAATATCTTAAGAGATCTACATGACAAGGTTAATCATTAAACAAGTAATGAAGTTCCAACTCCCTCAAACCAATATGGAATGCTGCACCTCTTTCCCAAGAAAACAAAATTAGGCTGTGCCACATAAACCTAAAATCTGACCTACTTTGTATCTCAGAAATATGTCATGTCACAAACAATATCACAATACCAGACTTTAAAAATTCACAAAAGGCAATGGCACAGTCAACTTTCCACAGCATGGAAAACCTTCATACCAACAATGAAAGGGCTATCATTGGCTGTGAGAAAGAGAGTATTACGATGCTATATTTATATACTATAATATTTTATGCATACAAGACTTCTATAATAAACAGATGAAAAGAAAACTGTAGGCAGCAGAAGTGTGGTTCCTCAGAAAGATGCAACAGAAATCTTGGACAATCAGAAAATCAAATGTGGACATCCTGAAAGAAACAGTTTTTCTATTAGTCAAGAGGAAAAGGCACAGATAGTTTTTTTTAGACCCGCCTTGAGAAGAACAAATTATAAATTTATTGACAGCTGGCAAATTCAACTCAAAGAGAATTAGAGGACAACAGAAAGGAAAAATACCTAGACAATCTGGCCACATGTTATGGGAAAAGATTGAAGACACTTGGGATTTGAGACACCTAAGACTGTAGTAAATTGATAAACATGATTCCCATTGCCTGTCACCATGGAACTTGCTGGATGATTGACCCTGTTTCTTATGCCATTTTTACTGTAGTTTACAAGGCAGAGATGGGTTACTTTGTTACGGTTCTGTTCATATCTGTTTCTATGTTTAAGGTGCTCCTGCAGTAGTGGTTGCTGTATCTGCTGGTGTGTATCATGAGGGGTATGGAACAATTAGACAGTAAGTAGAATTAAAATACTATCCCAAGTTTGTCCACATCTCTTTGGAGAATGCTTATTAGCTAGTTTGTTTATGTCAGGATTTCTTAAACTTCTTTCGGTATGGTAACAGTAGAAACAGCTACTGTTAAAAGATGTGTGCAAGAGAGATATGAGGGCACCGAACATAAATCCAGCAACCTGGGAGGATGATTCTGCCGATTGCACCAAGTGGCGATGCTCTCTACAGTTATGACATCTGTATTTTAAAATCTGTAAAGTGGACATTTTTTGGGTAAATGTTATCATTACTGTTAGTTGTGACATTAGTACAGTTGTAATTGTACATTAAAGTTATTTGCTGTGTGATATGTCAAAGCTAATTGACAGATATCCTATTTGTGTCCAGCTTTATATCAATATTCATCATCATCTTCATCATCTCTTTTTGTTTCTCCTTATGGAGCATGGAGCCACCATCACGGCAGATGACCTGCTTGAGGAAGCCCACACTAAAGAACAAACTCTTGTGGTAGTGGTTTCTGTAGCAATTTATTTGACATGATGAGATTGCCAGCCCCATATGTAACGTTATATTGGTCGCCTTTTATGACATGCTTGGGGGAACAGTAGTCCTATTCTTGCTTTGTGTCCTCCGAGACCCCCCATACTACACTTGGTATTAACAGTATATCAATATTCTTCTTTCTTCTTTCAACTCCAAAAGGAACATAGGCGTTCGACAAACTTATGCCAAGTCTTCCTGTCTCATGCTGTCAGCTCAACTTCTTTCCATGAATTCTTCATCCCCTACATGTCTGTCCCCAGTTCTCTTTTCCAGGTGTTCTTTCATCTTCCTCTACCTCTCTTTACCTGGTGATTATATCAATGTTACTAGTTATAAATATCCACTGATTCAGAATTCAAGCTAACATAATTGAGTACTTCATGTGTATTTGTTGAACAACTAGTAGTCCAAGGGAAGTTAAAGAGAATGAATGAATAAGTGATTAGTAAATTGTGTAAGAATAAATTAAAGAAAGATGTAAACTTCATTCATTCACAGCCCTTCAGCTCCTCAAGGAGCATAGGCCTTGACCTTCAACAAACTTACGTCAAATCTTCCTGTCCCGTGCCGTCTGCTCAATGTCTTTCCATGTCTCCTTCATCCTTTTCTTGTCTGTCTCCAGTTCTCTTTTCTTTGTGTCCTTTGGTCTCCCTGTACCTCTCTTTCCCTGGGGATTCCAGAACAAGGACTGCCATGTAATGCTATCAACAAGTTTCCTCAATGTGTGTCCTATCTATTGCCAGTGTCTATTTCTCAACTCATGTTCCACTAGCTCCTGTCTGGTTCTTGTCATCAGTTCCACATTTGTGATCTTGTCATACCACTTCAATCCTTCTAATCTACACAAGCACTCATTTATGAACGTCTGTAGCTTTTTTGTTGTTGTTTTTTTGTTGTTGTTGTTGTGCATGCTTCAGAGCCAGACAATAAGATATAAACTTACTTAACCATTATTTTATACTACATTCTGTTGTTGAAAGTCATGAAGAATCATGAACATTTTTTATTTCCACAGCTGCTGGCTGAGCACAGAGAACTACTTTATTTGGAGTTTTGTTGGTCCTGCTCTTGCAGTCATGTTGGTAGGTCTGTTTGTTGTAGCAATTATGATCCTATTTACTTTTCATCTGTATAGACAGATCTAGAAAACCACGCAATATAGTTGTTGTTGTTTAACTAGGGCTGCTGAGCTTCTTGCTCTTTTGCAGCCAATACCAGTTTGACGAGTCCTTGGTATTATCTACACTGTAGATCTAGGCTTTTCCTGTGGCTTTTCTGCCATTTTGATATGTGCTGAGTTGAAGTCATGAGCTCCAGTTTCTCCAGCTTGGCTGGCATTTAAAGGATCATCACATTTGTTCCCAAGCTAGGAGTAAAAGGTGCGTGGCATACTGTGCATTCCCCGCCATCCAAGGGAGCTTTCCAACTATTCAGAGCTAAAATACTGTGCTCTGGTTCTGAGCTTTCTCAAGGAATTGTCACATCCTGTACAGAGTCACTTCTCAGCTCCCCCTGCCTATCACGGGATCCATAGTGAGGTCCTCCTGCATGTAGTCAACCAGGTCAAAGCCAAAGAATAATGTCTGGGGCTCAAGTGACTTCTCCAAGCTTAGTGTGCAATGCTGGGTTCTCAACAAGTTTCACCACGGGGGGAATCCCTGGAAGTGTGTGGATGATTTCAAGAGTCAATGAGGGTGTAATTAGCCTCACAGACAAAGGTTCACTTCCACATATGTATATTGTAGCATTGTGCATAGCTGGTGGTCATATAAGGATGACTCCAGATATGCCTCCATGCATATGAAATACAGTAGAACAGTATATAACAATAAGAAATATTAATATGTAATTATTAGTGGGGGAATATGGCAGGAAGGTGAAGGTCTAGTGAAGTTCTATTAATATTTTCTATTACAATTCTATTATTGATAAATAAATAGCAAGTTGGATAACATCCCAGGCACCCCAGACTTTTATACATTTACTCCCCCCCCCCCCATTTTGTTTTACACCACGACAAGTATGAAGAAACTACTATTTTAAGACAAAGGAACAAACACATGCACGAACATCCACGCAATCAGAAACTTTTAATTTACTCTACTTGCAACGCTTGGACAGGAGGAATGATGCCTTGATCAGGTATTGGCAGCTAAATACATTATCTAGAATTATAGACATCCATATATCCTAATTCCAGAGAGAACAAAATTAGAATCTTTGACTCAAATGTGAAGTCAGTCTTGCTGTATGGCTCAGAGACATGGCATGTCTCAAAGAGTATCATCTCCAAGCTACAGACATTTGTAAATAGATGTCTCTGATGGATCCTCTGTATAAGATGGCCAGATGTAATAACAAATATAGAGCTAAGGAAAAGATGTGGACAACAGCCAATACAAACAGAAATTAAGGTAAGAAAGTGGTGATGGATAGGACATACACTCAGAAGAGAAAAAACAAGCACAGCCAGAATTGCCCTTGACTGGAACCCACAGGGGAAAAGAAGAGTGGGGAGGCCAAAGAGAACTTGGAGAAGAACTGTTGAAGAGGAGGCTAGGGAAATTGGAATGACTTGGGCACAGCTGAAAAATACAGCCCAGAATAGAAATCGATGGGGAGCAACTGTTTCTGCCCTATGTTCCACAGGGAATGAAAAGGAATGATGATGATGATATATCCTAATTATAACCCATCAGTGGTTGAGCAGAATTATTTTTCTTCATAAATTAAAGAATACAAACAAAACAAAAAAAGGAATTTGAAGGTTAACAGGAAGGATTCTCATTATTGGTTTCTGGTTCAGAAACAACATTTGAGGCCTGGCATATTTTAACGGGTATAATATATCACCAGTGATGTCTTTGGATGTCTTACTGCTTTTTATCACACACCCGATTTTACTCATGCTTGATTCTTTCTCCCTTGAGTCTAGGTTTGATATTTATAACAATGTATTGATCTAAAAAACTGCAATTTTAAGTGTTTTATTCCCTTCAAGCAACAACTAAGATATTTGTTGAGTTACATTGTAGATGTAAGAATTTCTAGAGAAATATCTAAACCTTTGTTGTTAAACAGTATAATGCTTTTGTGATCATTATTTGGATGAATCATTACACATAAACTTCTCACAGATTAACATTGGCATGCTGAGCATTGCTATCTACACCATGTGCCGTCATTCCCTAATGTCCGTCACCACAAGGGAAAGGTCTAAAGCCACAGAGTTTAGGTGAGTTCACCACAGGTTTATGTCCTAGACACGAAAAATTATCTTTGTATATTCCTTTAATAAATTTTACATTAAATTCATCCTATATTGTCGAAGTTTTATTATTGGACCCTGGACAGAAAATTGGAGACCTGTTATTTGAAAAGAGGACTAGACATGCCCATTATTTTTGAAAGAACCAGTGAGGGTACTAAATTAGTTACATACAATTTTTTTTTTTAACTACTGTATTCATTTATATACAGATGATTTTTTCCTAACCAACATGCATTGGAAAAAGCTAAGTGTGCAGATATCTTTAGTAATGCTCACAAGTAAAAATTTAATAGTTCTAACAATTAAATCTTGTCAGCATTAAACAATGACTGGAATTAATTTCTAAATTAATATATACTAGTTATATTCTTGCAATATCATTTTTATGTGCTTTGTGTAGTGGCTTATTCAATTATATAACTTCACAAATTCTTTTATTCAGTGTTTAATTTCCTCATTAGTTGTCATATTCTTGCTGTACCATCACATCACGCTGTCCGTTATCTTCTTTCTGTATTTTCTTCCTGAAGTACCATCAGTTTTTCCTTTTAGTACAATATTCTTTAGAGCTGCAGTTAAATCTGTCCTGTGTAGATTGGGTCTTTTTTTCATGTCTTTGTAATGACTTTTCTTTATTATTCTTCCAGGCATTTTTTCAACTGAGCGATTTAGGTTTTTCATACAGTTATCCTGAGAAAGCATATTTTCTTCAACTCCAATAATCATGTTATTTGTTTCCTTATTGTTCAAGATTCACATCTGCACAATATGACAGAGTCATTGCATCATTTTTGTGTACACACTCATGATTACACATGATTATTTTGTGTGTGTGTGTGTGTTTGTTATGGAAATTGTTTTGCTGTGTTTAATAAAAAGGGGGGAGAGGAGTATTCTCTGTTAGACACAAAACTACATTCATTTGTAACCAATCATTTGCTTAAACCAATGCAGCATAACAGGGAGTCTCAGTAACATGAAGACTTTCGCATCTCCAAAATTGCGCTTCCCAGATTTACCGTAAGAACTGCTTGTCCTTTTCATAAGATGTGTGTGCATTGATATTTATTTTTGCTGGCTTTTAACAATTTTTTGTTCTTTTCTGAGATGAGAAATTCTCTGTTTTATTGAAAACATGAAAAGAGTTTTAAGATTTTAAGTGAGTTAATATGATATTGCTAAAACTATTTTCTATGGTCTGTTAAAATTTTTTGTAGAAATTAAACATGCAGTTGAAAAATCCTCTATCATGAAATGAAATGTCACTTAACAAGAACTACTTGTGACATATAATCTTAAAGAGATGATGATTTTTCAGTCATATACTTCAAAGTATTTCAGTATTTATAAATTTTTTTTTTTTAATGATGACAAATATCTCGTTCAACCTCTGATGGGTTATAATTAGTATATATAGTGTTTTCAGTTCCAAATAAGATGAATAACTGCCGATACAGGAAAGTGGCATCGCATATGTCAAATAATTGTAAATATTGCAAATAAAAATTACCAGTTTTGCTTGTATGTAGGTAGAGGTCAAGAGATATAAAATTAACGAATAAAGTCAGAGTATAGTCAGCCTTACTTCAAATAAACAGCACTTGAGAAGTGTTTTAACAGAATGTCTTAACTAGCATGGGCAACAAAACATACTGCATGCATACAAATGTAAAGAAAACTTTGCTAAGCTTTTATTTTTAATCTGTTACCTTTATTATTTATTACTAGCAATAACCCATCAATAATGACGGTAAATCAACAGATAGATATGTCCATGCACTCTGAACACATATGGTCCACATCCAACGAAGCGATCAATTTGGGCACCCATGGATGCAAAGCCCAAGACTGAATTATAGGAACGGATATTTTCCTTAAAATGTCGATGTTGTGGATGCGCTGGGTTGATCAAAAGATCCTTGAGATACGGAGGAAAAGTACGTCTCTGCTCTCCTTCTTGCTCCAACAGCACTGTACCTTTATGGCAGCAATATTTGAGTGTAACATCGGTTGATCTTTTCACTTGAAAATTGAGTGAGTGACAGAACAGACATTCCTGATCCATTGGGCCGCAGTTGTGTACAGCAACTGCATTCTCATCAAAGGCATCATGATTTGGAATTGTTGGGCTACGTGCAGCTCTTGATTGTCTCACTTGTTGTGCAGCTGCTGCTCTATGTTCGGTTGCTTCTTCTGAAGTCTCCTTTGCTCGTTGTGATGCTCTCAACTGACGAATGCGAAAAGCTTCTGCAGCGCTTTGAGATTCATACTCTTCTGCAGACTGATTTGCTCGTTGTGACTGACGCTGTGCTTGTCTTTGCGCCGCTTCATGTTGTCGTTGTATTGCTGCTTCTTCTAGAGTCTCTCTTGCTCGTTGTGATTGACGCGATCATCTCTTCCTCTTAGCATCTGCAGCTCGTTTTGCAGCCATCTTACCATTTTGATCCAAAATAATGTCTGCAATACTTTAAATTAAAATTTTGTCTTGAAGAAACAGTCAAAAACTTACATTTTAAGGTTATTTTAACAAAATGAAAAGTTAAATCCGTTTCTGGAATGAAACTGGGTTCTACACCGACTTTTCTTCATTGAGTGTTACTATTTTCGGGAGAGTACATATAAGGGAAACAATACAATTAATGTCTAACTTTCAACCACAGTTGCATCCCTTAGATGTGACCAACGTACAAACGCACATTATAGATGATGATGATTTACACCTTACCACAGGTCTGCCAACATGTATTGTCTCATAGTCTGGTAAAAAAAACAGGATTATAAATTTTTTTTAAACCCAGAGGATTATAAATAAAAAACAGCAGATTATTAAAAAACAGGATTATAAATTTAAAAAAAAAACAGGATTATAAATAAAAAACACACAGGATTATATAAAAAACAACCACAGGATTATAAATAAAAAAACAGGATTATAAATAAAAAACAAAGGATTATAATAAAAAAAACAAAGGATTATAAATATAAAAAAGGATTATTAATTTTAAAAAAAACTGGATTATAAATAAAAAAACACATCAATGAACTGGCCGTAGAAGCTGAAAATGCTGCAAGAACTGGTAATAGTAGGTGCCTTTATCAAATTACAAAACAACTATGTCACCAGCCTACTGCTATGGAAACACCTGTTAAAGGTAAATTAGGGAATTCAATACCAACAGAAAAAGAACAAATGAAGAGATGGGCTGAGCACTTCATGGAGGTGCTAAACAGACCACCACCAACAGTAACACCTGATTTTAATAATGAAACACCCACAACCACCTTGCCAATAACTTGCGATGAATTCACGCTGGACGAGATCAAACAAGCCGTTAAAAGATTAAAAAATTTTAAAGCTGCTGGAGTTGACGAAATTTCAGGGGAAATGATTAAAGCAGTTAATGACAACAACCTCTTGAGAATTTTAGATATTATAAATGAAGTATGGAGAGAAGAACAACCACCACAACAATGGAAAGACAGTATTATTGTAAAGTTACCGAAGAAAGGTGATCTATCAGACTGTAATAACTGGCGTGGTATATCTCTATTATCAGTACCTGGAAAATTATTATGTTGCATGATGTTAGAAAGACTTAAATTGCATGCTGACGAAAAGATCAGAGAAGAACAAGCGGGTTTCAGGCCGAAACGATCATGTATTGATCAATATTCACACTAAGAACAATTATAGAAGAATCAGTGGAAAGGCAATCGCCACTTATTATCACCTTCGTCGATTTTCAAAAAGCCTTTGATAGTCTACACCGCCCATCATTGTGGAAGATACTTACAATCTATGGTTTTTTCCAACAAAATATGTGAATATAATCAAAGCGCTATATGACAATGCAAGATGTTGTGTTAGAACAAATAAAGGGAATACAGAATGGTTTACAGTAGAAACAGGGGTGAAACAAGGCTGTATTATGTCACCACTACTTTTTGGAATAGCTATTGATTGGGTTATGAGAAACTATACCCACAATGAACAATTGGGTATAAAATGGACAAATGGAAAATTCCTGGGGGACCTGGATTTCGCAGATGATGTAGCATTCTTAAGTTCAACACCAAGACAATCCCAAGAAGCAATAAATAATTTGTGTCATCTCTCGGTTTAAAATTGGTCTCCAAATAAATGCCTCTAAAACTAAAGCTATGAACTTTTCTAACGAGACCTTTGATATCATCTTGAACGGGGAAAAACTACAGAAAGTTGAAAGTTTCAATTATTTAGGCAGTAAAATGACTCAGGATGGTGACACAACAAGAGAAATCCATACTAGAATTGCTTTGGCAGCTAGCGCCTTCAATAGATTATCTAACATTTGGAAATTACGATCATTGAATATACATACCAAGCTTCGTCTGTTTAATTCAAATGTTATCTCAGTGTTAACATACGGCTGTGAGAGTTGGAAAATAACAAAATCATTGGAGAACAAGCTGAATACATTCGAGAACAAATGTCTTAGAAAAAACTCATGAACATCAGTTGGAAAGAATTCAAGACTAATCGACAAATAAGAGAAGACTCTAGGCAGAAATATGTCTCCGACTATATAAGGAAAAGACGATGGTCATATATCGGTCATGTCCTACGAATGCAAAACAACAGAATACCACTACAGGCGCTCACTTGGGTTCCTGAGGGTAAGCGGAAAAAAGGGTTATAAATTAAAAACACAGGATTATAATTAAAAAACACAGAGGTTATAAAAAAACAAACAGGACTATTTAAAAAAAAACTAGATTATAAATAAAAAACTGGATTATAAATAAAAAACGCAGGGTTATAAATTAAAAAACACAGGATTATAATAATAAAAACACAGAGGTTATAAATAAACAAACAGGATTATAATTTTAAAAAACAATTATTAATTAAAAAAAAACAGAAGATTATAAATGAAAAACACAGGATTATAAATAAAAAACACAGGATTATAAATAAAAAAAACAGCATTTTAAATAAAAAAACAGAGGATTATGAATAAAAAACAAGATTATAAATAAAAAACACAAAGGATTATAAATAAAAAAACACAGGATTATAAATAACAAACAGGATTATAAAATTAAAAAACACAGGATTAAAAAACACAGATGATTACAATAAAAAAACAAATAGGATTATAAATAAAAAACAGAATTATAAATAAAAAAAAAACCAGGATTATACCAACAAAAAAAAACAGGGTTATAAATAAAAAACACAGGATTATAATAAAAAAAACACGGCATTTAAAATAAAAAAACAGGATTATACATTTTTTTAAAAATATTATAAATAAAAAACAGAGGATTATAAATAAAAAAAACACAGGATTATAAATAAAAAACAGGATTGTAAATAAAAAACACAGGATTATAAATAAAAAATGCAGGATTATAAATAAAAAATGCAGGATTATAAATAAAAAACAGGATTATAAATAATAAAAAAATGCAGGATTATAAATAATAAAAAACAGGATTATACATTAAAAAAACCACAGGATTATAAATAATAAAAAACAGGATTATAAATTTAAAAAAAACAGGATTATAAATTTAAAAAACACAGGATTATAAATAAAAATAGCAACAGGATTATAAATAAAAAACACGGGATTATAAATAAAAAACACAGGATTATAAAAAAAACACAGAGGATTATAAATAAAATAAAAAACAGAAGATTATATGTCAGTAAATAAGACAGTCTTCATCATCTCCTTATGGATCATGGGACCACCACTTAACACTACAGCTAGTCCCCATGAAAGAAGCCTGCAGAAAGTATTGTTGGGTTTTCACAGCTGTGGTTTCTGTGAGCAAATGTGTTTTACATGTTGAGGTTGCCAGTACCATGCCTACCCTAATTAGTAAACAACAGTAAAAATGGCATCAGAAACTGTACAGTCCAGTGAGTTCCATGCAGACTGGCACTGGGAATCATGTTAATCAATTTACTACTCTTACGTGTCTTAAATCCAATGTGTCTTCAATTTGTTCTCTTACCATGTGACCAGATCATCCAGGTATTTTCTTTCTGTTGTCCTCTAATTCTCTTTGAGTTGGATTTGCCAGCTGTCAATAAATTATATATATTTTTTTTCTCACGGCTGGTCTAAAAAAACTATCTGCGCTTTATCCTGACTTTGTTCTGTTTCTCTCAGAATTTCCACATTTAATTTTCTTGCTGACCAAGATATCTGTTGCATCCTTCTTAGAAATCCCATCTCTGCTGCCTGCATTTTTCTTTTCATCTCTTCACTATAGGTTTTTTTTTTAAACAAAGTATCTCGTTCAACCCTCAATGGGTTATAATAATAATATTTTCAAGGAGTGTTTTTGGGTTGTTTGCTTGTATGAATGATCCTCTGCTCCAGTGGGAGCCTAATTGGTAATTAGTAGGGCTAGGATTTTAATGATCTAAAAGTTGCTAGAAGATGACCTATAAAAATGCATTTATGACCTATTTTTAAAAAACCCCAAAAATGCCCTTAAAAAATAAAAGAATGACCTAGAGACCATAACTTTCTGTTTTAGTTTCCGAGCTAAACTAAAATTTTTTTGTATTATTAAAAAGAGAAAATGAATGGCATAAAACAAAACAAAAAGAACCTAACAAATGTAATTTAGTTTCTTGCTGTGACTGTGCCAAACTGAAATTCTTTGTGTTACTAACTAAACAAATGATCAAAAAACAAAACAGGGTGAACACATAAAAATACAACTTAATTTTTTTTACATTTTCTGTACCAAACTGAAAGTCTATTTTATTAACCAAAAACGTGCGTGCAAATGCACACACACGCACGCCTACCTTAGAAATGCACTTTATAATTTTCAGTCTCTGTGCCAAACTTAAAATTTTATTTTTATTAACATATTAATTCCTTATTAAAAAAACAAACACAAAAGACATGAAATAACAACTGAATATTTTTACAGTTTCTATGGCAAACTGAAATTATTTATTTAATACTAAATGTTCCTGCTGCTTGTAAAGTTGAAGTAACTTCAAAATATGAGTCACTGAAGACTCCTGAGTTGCAGAGTCCATGACTTCTTATACAAATATAAAGCAGTAACGTAAATTAGGTAAGTTGCGTCTGCATAGGCTTGCTATCAAACAGGAAGTTTCATTGCCTAATGTGGGTAAGTTGCCATCGAGGTGCTGGCACTTGATTCATGATCATAATGAAGTATTTTCTGAGGGAATGTAAAGCTGTCAATAACAACTCTAAATAAACACATTGCAGAAAAAAAAAAGAAGAATGCAAACAGTGTAAAACTTGTTAAGACATCAATGTAGAATAACTCTCTAGATTTTATTTCAGAAAAAAAATTACTACTGACCATAAATGAATGTCTCATTTACAAAAGACTGATGTCTCTAAGTGCTGCTGATTGTCTCTCTTGTTTTGTGGAGGAAAACTATTTTATTTGGGAGCTGCGATAGCGCAGTGGTTAGTGCACTGGCTACCCAGCTCGGTGGTCCATGGTTCGATCCCCAGTTGAGGTGGGATTTTTTAGACCAAAAATGGCTCCGGGGTCAACCCAGCCTCATGAATTGGGTACCAGAAGGTTAAGGCAGCCAGCATGATGCAGACTACATCACCCCTAGTGTGCAGATGGTCAAGAAAATATGGGCCTAACACCATATTCCCAACATGCCTCAATGGGCATGTAATGGGATCCTTTACCTTTTTTTATTTGAATAGTCTGTTTCTCAGTAGTTCTTAATACATTCAGTTAGTTAAATGGCTTTGTAAGAAACAAATGTGAGGCATGTGTCAGTTGAGATACATCTAACTAAGAGCTGTAACTCTAACAGAATCATTAGCCTTATCAGTTATAATCCAATAAACAGCATAATGTACGGTTACAGTCAAACAAACAACACATAGTGTTATAATCATGAAGCAGCACAAGATTTTATAATCCATTTTACGCCTACAATTCTACAATGAAGAATCTTTAGTGTTGTAGTCCAGTAAAAACACAACACGCTGTTACAGTCCAATAAAAAACACATCTTTATAATATTTTTGACTGGCAGCATGGTTAGAGCACTGGCCTCTTGCGGCAAAGGTACAGGGGTCGAAACACGGTCACGTCATGCTCCAGTCTACACAGATGTAAATCGGTACCTGACACTGCTCTCTTGTAAGGGAAGGCAAATGCAGCAGTGAAGGGAACTAGTCACCCCCACCACTTAAAGCCAGACCTGGTATAAAGAAGTCTCTAACACCTGACTCCCCTATGGCAGTATCTTCTGTGGGACTACCTTTTATAATCTATTTAACAGTACACAGTGTTACAGTGCAATAAGTAACATACAGTTTGAGTCCACTAAACAGACAATCTTTGTGTGATTTCTTTGTTGTCTTCTGAATTTTTACAATTTCTGCTTGCTAGTGCTTCTAAAGTAGATGTTAACTACCACAGATAATTATGGAAAAGAGACGGTTCAGTCAAAACAAAATGGATGCAATAATAATTTCCAAACCTCCGGGAGCTCTGAGGCGGCAAAGAAGGAATAAGTCTGCTGCTGCTCCAGGCATGCCGCAAGAGGCAGTTAATTTGAGGTTGTGCATGGAGTTCACCAAACTCATCATGTAAAATAATTTGATGCAGAAAGCATCACTGCAAGAGCTCATGAATGCCTTGGTGTAGGCTTCCTGCAAGAGGAACCAGAGGCAGTGCTAGCTTCATGCTCCATAAGGAATCGAAAGGACATTTTTACAATGAATGTTTCTAGGAATTTTTCTGACAGCTGTGTGATTTTTCATTGTCTACGCTTGGGTTACTGACCATTGATCTAGTATAGACTAGCCATAAGTAGCAGCTACGTGGCTCATTTGTTGTAGTGTGATACATTATTTCCCTTGTTGCTGTCGTGGAGCATGGGCCAACCCAGTGGGTTTGGCCACATCCTGAGAAGAGACCCTGACACCATCACCAGAACTGTCATGCTATGGACTCCAGAGAAAAGGTGAAAGCAAGGATGGCCAAAAGCCACCTGGGGAAGAGCTGTAGAGGCAGAGTTGTTAAGCATCAACCAGAGCTGGGGCACCACATAAAGGATGGCTGTCGACCGAGCAAAGTGGAAATGGTTTGTTGCTGTCCTACAAGGTGCCACCAGGTGTGATGGTCAGTTATTGCTTTGTCAGTCAGTGGCCAAGGATCAAAGAAGAACAAGATGGAGCATAGGGCAGCCTCTGCAGCTGGTCCTCTTGCAGGTAGCCCTCGCCACAGCATTAATGTGTAGCTACTTGTTTTAAATTATGATGTTGCCAGCTCCATGCACAACCTCATGTTAGTCAACTCTTTAAACATGCTGGTGGGTGGTTGTAGTTGTTGTTGAACTAAGGCTTCTGAGCTAGTTGCTCTTTTGCAACCTTTGATAAAGCTAAAGAATCCTTGGCATTATCTACATTGTAGATCTAGGCTTTATCTGTGGTTTTTCTGCCATTCTGATACATGCTGAGTTGGCGTCATGAACTCTAATTTCTTTCGTGGGAATTTTGTCCTGGCATGACAAGCTTGTAAAGGATCCTCACATCTGGTTTCAAGCTAGAAGGGGGAAGGGATGACATGATATGATTCTCCGCCATCCTTGGGGACTTCAAATATGCAGGGCTAAAATTCTACTCTGATTGTGGGCTCTCTCATGGAATCACCACATTCTGCACAGAGCCACTTCCCAGCTCTCCTCACCTGTCATCTATTCATTGTGAGATCCTCCTTCATGCAGCGAACCAGGTAACTGCTGGAGTTAAGTCTGGGGTTCAGGTGATTCCTCCAAGCTCAGTATGCAGTCTTGGTTCTGAGCAAGCTTCACCACAGGGAATATTGTAATGTTGGGCCACTTTTGTGTCTACCTAAACTCTGAAGCATTGACCTGGCAGCTCAAAGGTTGCCTGTTTCTAGGATGCACCACACGGAGGCGCTTCAGAGTCTAGGTTAGAGTTCTAAACCATGGAATTCATATGGGGGAGGGGGGGGGGGTATAGTGTCTATTCCTTTTCATCCCACATGCCTGAGGGAGCTGTAGTCATTCAGAGGCCCCTGGGAACTATATTGGGGTGCACATAGAATCAGAATATGAATTAATATCTTAGCTGGACAGTTTATCCACAAGTAAAACTGAAGATTCTGCCACTGTAGAGGAAGCTAGAGAACCAAGATCAGTTGGCCTGGAAAAAAAAAAAGAATGCTTTGATCAAATAGAACTGTCATTAGGGATATGTTTCTTTTTGGTTGCTCTTTTCCATTTTGTGTAGCAGTAGACATGATGTTTTATATTTAACCTGCATTGAACTATGTGCCTATCTTAGTCTGTGGCATTTCTTTTATGTTTTTTTTTCAAGTATATCTAAACTTTCTGTTTACATTTTAATTGCAACACAATAGTGTACTTCTTCACACTAATGATATGCTTTTATCGACCTGTAATTATGCCAGAAAAAATATCACTAATGTAGGAAGATATTCCAATTAAAATTGTGAAATTGTATAAGTTATGTATACAGTTTCTTACTGAAAACTAAAGGATGTTTGGCATTAAAATTATATAATTCAATACTAGTGGTTGCTTCTGGTGATGCAGATGTGTTGGAGATTTAAAGTTAACAATAAAACTATGACGGCATTGAAATTAAATAACTGTCAGGAAATAAGTTTATATAGTTATACAGTAAGGTCTCGAACTACGGCAGTCTCGACTTAGGGTTACCCGCCAAATTGAACAAGGTTAGACCAATTAATTTTTTATTGCAATTAAATTAAAACTAATTTTCAACTACAACTACGACATCTGTTTGTTACTTACGAATGAGGCTAACTCCTTCTGTGCGGGTGATTAGCAGATGTAAGCGAGTCATCACTGATGTTATTGCATTTAAACATATCATAATTCAACTCAGCATGCAGTATTAATCACTATTTTCACGAGTAAGTTGGTGGTACCTAAATATTAACTTTTTTTAGTTTGAATTGTCTGTTTTTTGCAATTTACTGTATTTTACTACACTCATTATTAATAAGCTTTCGGCATTTTTTGGTAAAACAAATTTTAACAAGTGTTATTTCTACCGATGCTTTATAACTTATGCACATTTACTGAACATTCAAATTCTGGCTTACATACAAAATCAGGTTACGAACACCCTTAAGAATGGAACTTGCTCATAACTCTAGACCTTACTATAAATTCAAATGGCTAAAACCCAATAATACATTTTAAAACAATTTGACACAAATATTCAGTATGTTATTTTTCTTATAGAAGCCTTGTAAGTAGTTGTCTTGCTTTCACTGATGTGGTTTTTTAAATAAATGTTAGAATTTGTCATCTTTATTTGTGCTGATTAAAGTTGCATGCTGCAGATATAAATTAAGTCTGCTCTCATTGTTGCTGAGGTAGTACAATTTCATAGACTACTTCCGTAGTTTGTTACACTGCCCAGCTTTCTAGAATAGCATAGATCAAGGCGTATTTGGTCATAATTTTTGTGTACTCACTACATAATGAGTACACCAAAGGAGGGAGCTGCAGTAGCATAGTGGTTAGTGCACTGGCTTCCTAGCTCAGTGGTCTATGGTTCGATCCCCAGATGAAGTGGGATTTTATTTAGGCCGCAAACGGCTCCTGGGTCGACCCAGCCCAAATTGGGAACCAGAGCAACTCTGGGAAGGTTAAGGCGGCCGGCGTGATGCTGACCACATTACCCCTAGTGTGCCGATGGTCAAGAAAATATGGGCCTAACACCATATTCCCAATATGCCTTTATGGGCGTGTAACAGGATCCTTTACCTCCCACTATATAAAGCAAAAATACAGAGGGTCCTTGATATACGTCCTGCTGATATACGTCGTTTTGCATACATGTCGTTGATTAATTAGGGATGGTAAACTCATTATACATTGTAGACATTCGCACTTACGTCGTTTGAACAAAAACCTCAACAGCTAGTCACAGAACCAGCAGGAACTTCAGCTACAGTTGCAGCAACTTTAAGTGCTGAGCAGGAGCAATTATAATAGGAAGAATAATTACAAAATTGTATTTTTATATTTTATTAATAATTTCATAGTATATTTTCTAATTATTATTCAGCAATTACAATAAACTATACTGTGTTATATATCTTGCTTTTTTTGCAACATAATTACAACATATATCGAGGGCCCCCTGTATTTCTGTCACATGTTAAGTGGATAAACAAAGAATAAGACTGCTGCTCCCTCAGGCATGTCATAAATGGTGACTAATAAAAGGTTGTGCATAGGGGATGGCAACCTCATCATGTCAAACAAATTGCTACTGAAACCCCCACAGCAAGAGTTTGTACTTTGGCGACTGCTTCCTCAGGAACACCGTCTGCAGCTGTGGCTGCTTGCTCTGTGGGAGCAAAAAAAGATGTTGATGATGATGTTAAGTGGATAAAGACGCTCATATTTGCTTGTTTTTTCACAGATCCTGGGTGAAAGGGGCAATCATCCTTGTTGTGTTGCTTGGTCTAACTTGGCTTCTAGGAGTCCTGTACTTGAATGAAGAGTCTGTGGTCATAGCATACTTCTTCACTGTGCTGAACAGCCTGCAGGGATTGTTTATATTTGTCTTCCATTGTCTGAAGAATGAGAAGGTAGGTCAACTAAACATAATAACAGGTAACCTTTAGTTTCGTGTTTCTGTTGGAACTGGCATAATTGGAATCAGCGTAAATGGAAATCATTGTATAATGTAAGTCAATGATTTGCATTCCAGGCACCAAAAAATAGGCAAAAATAATATAATATAATTATATTTGAAGCTGTTAAATAATGGTTACAAACATTATAATCAAGCACATACATATAGATTAAATAGAATTTGGTATAATGTATAATTTAATGAATCAGTTTTGCTTGCCTGCAGTGGCATTAGTTTTCTGATGAAGTCCCCAGTTCAAGATCGTCATGTTATTTAAGGAAAACAAGAAGCATTGACTGTCGTAATTTCCTCTTCTTTTCTTTCACAGTCTCTTAAGAGCTTCTGGACGCCATGATGCCCTTAGTCACTGTGTGACCTTCAGCTCGCAGAACTCTTTACTTAGGTTCTTCATAAATGAAACTATTGGGTGCAAATCATATTTCTTCATATCTCTTATGTACCTACATGACTTTTTAGCAACATTTTTACTTCCAAATGGGTTCACTGCACATCTCTTACCGGACATGGTGGCTTTTATTTTATTAATTTTATCCACAATTTATAATTAAAATCACAGAATGGCTCATGCAGAATTGTGGCCTAGCAAAAATTGAACACTGCTAACATTATTACAGGTTGTTGTTAAGTGCTTTTACAGTACAGTATAATTTAAAGAAAAACAGTTATCAAGCACGTAAGCGTATAATTTTCAGCACCAGCAAGAGAACTGAGTGCTTCTTTCCCAGTGTCCAGGTCCCTGATTGAATCAGATGACACATGGATAGCTTGAATGATACTCTATTTGATTGGCTAAGATATTTGTTTACATAGTACCCTGTGCCCTGTATTGGGAATAAAGTAGGTTACGGTGCTAATATTTGTGCATTTGGAATGATATTTTCCATTAAAATGTCAACATCGGCATCATTGTGAGTAGGCACAGCTGCGACCATCACAAACAAAGGCTGCCTATACACACTTTATTAGTTCTCATCAAAGCTTGGCTCATAATGTAGATATAAAAGTCTCCTTTCAAGTTAATCCTACACTTCCAGCTTTTCCTTTCTTTATGGACAGATATTGATCTTTTGATTGAGGGTCTACCATTTCCTGTGTGCCTTGAAGAATTCCCATTTATTACTGTCTCTTTTCTTGGCCAATTTGATTTCACCATCTCATTTGATCTCATGTTTCATATCCTTTATTAATGTATTTTCCTGAATTTCTGTATTTCTTACTCTTGTCTTTCAATGCTACTTTTTAAGTGCTTATACTCTGCACAGTAAAAGCTGAATCTTATATGCTGGATCTTCTTCTTTTTGTCCCTTGGAGGTAACTACAGAGTTCCACAAAATTATAAACTCAACCAGTCAGTCAAATAACACATGTTGGCTATCTTCAATGTACATGTTTGGTGCATGAGACGCACACACAAAAAAGTATTTCTTGTTTCCTTTTTTTTTTTTTAACCTGTGTAAATTTTGAACAATTATTAACAATTTTTTTTAAGTCTCATCAGGGTAGTTCTTCCTGGTAAATGAAAACTCTTTTCTTCTTCCTGCATTTGGAGTGGTAGCTTGGAGGAAGTCCTGGGAAGAATTTGGAGAAAAGCTAGAAAAAGATGCACAAGAAAACCAGAAATTGTTCTATAAGACCCTAAAGAACATGAGGATGGAAAAACAGTGCCCTCTCAAATTTATAAAGGACAAGCAAGGCAAATTGCTTACTGCCCCGAAGGAAGTAATGGAAAGAATATTTCTCAGAACTCCTGGATGATGAGCATGGTGAAGCATCAGAAATGATAACCACTAGCACAGAAGAGAAAACCAATGATGGTGAAGATGTCATAAAGATGGAAGAACTGAAGGCAGCAATGGAGAAAATCAAGATGGGCAAAGCAGCAGGGCATGATGGTATAACACCAGAAATGGTTAAGTACATGGGAGCATCAGGTGACCTATTACTCTTAAGGGTCCTACAGGCAGCGTGGTGCAACAAGACCATACCAAAGGATTGGGAGATTGCCATCATAACACCAATTTTCAAAAAAGGGTGACAATCGAAAATGTGGAAACCATAGAGGCATATCCCTTCTCAGTGTCCCTGGTAAAATCTACTCTAGAATCCTAGAGCAGAGACTCCGACGCCTAGCTGAGCCACAATTGCATGATGTCCAGTGCGGATTCCGAGCAAACCGAAGTACTCAGGACCTCATCTTCACATTCAGACAGCTGAGTGAAAAGGCCCTTGATTATAAGAGTGAGATCCATCTTTGTTTCATAGATCTGGAAAAGGCGTTTGACAGGGTCCCATGGAGCAAACTTTGGGACTGTTTGGCAAGGAAGAACATTCCAGCACCTCTGATTCATGCTATACAGAGCTTCTATAAGTCTTGCAGAAATTATGTGAGGACAGCAAACCATAAGTCAGAAAAGTTCAGAACTACCACTGGTGTAAGACAAGGTGATATCCTGTCACCTTATCTTTTCATACTCCTCATGGACGATGTCATCAAGGCATGTAAAGAGAGAACAAGAAAGTATTCAGTGGAGTACTGGAAGATGAGACAGGTCTGTATTTCAGAGCTGGCATTTGCTGATGATGTTGCCCTGATTGCTAAATCAGAGGCACATCTCCAATCCAACCTGCAAGTCTGGAAGGAAGAGCTGGAGAAGAGAGGGATGGTCATAAGCAGCTCTAAAACAAAATCCATGGTGATATCATGAGAAGAAAGAAGACATCAGATTAAGCTGGGAGAAAAGGTCCTGGAGCAGGTCGACCAATTTAAATACCTCAGAGCTATTATAGACCGAAAGGAAGGCATCAAAGAAGAGTTGGCCACTCGAAAAGCAGCAGCTGGGAGACTTTTTCAGGCCATAAATCAAGGATTCCTCAGCAAGAGAGAGGTTGGTAAGAAAACGAAGATGGCTGTATACCACTCCACCTATGTCCTAGTCTTGACATATGGATGCGAGTCGTGGGCAATGACTACAACCGACAAAAGCCAGATCCAAACCTCAGAAATGAGGTATCTGAGGAAGGTGGTTGAAGTAACAAGAAGAGACATGGTCCGCAACCAGACGATACGTCAAGACCTAAAATCCCACCCCCTGCAGACCCAAATAGAACAGTCCCATCTAAGATGGTTTGGCCATGTCTGCAGAATGGGAGAAGATAGGCTATCATGACAAGCATCGGAAACAAAGAGCCAGGGATCCAGATCCCCAGGACAACCCAGAGTCCGCTGGGAGGACAACATTAGACAATCTTTGAAGGACCGAGGACTAGAATGGAACCAGGCCAGGAGGAAGACAGCCGATAGGATAGTCTGGCGCTCTCTCTTCCAAACCTCTACACCTCACGGTAAAAGGGGAATGACTAAGTAAGTAAGTAAGCTTGGAGGAGATATGAATTAATCTTAGATTATGTCTGGGACCTAAGACGCGTCAACAGTGAGAAATGCAGTTAGCGACCCATAGCTAGACTGCTTGCGTCAGGGTCAGCGAACCAGAGCTGACCAAGACCCTACTCCACCTCCAAGTGGTGGTCCTGGAAACAGGCTGCATCACTGCAGTCTGGCTGAGTGACTAGGGATCGAAGAGGGAAGGCTAACCCGGTTCCAAAAATGCTGTGCTGAAGTCGGATGTGTCTGCCGAAAGGCGCAAATATCGCAGCTTCGCTGTAAACGGACACAACGCAACCAACGTCCTTTTCAGGACGAACGAAGAAGAAGAAGAAGAAGAAGAAGATTATGTCTGTTGCAGTATTCACAAAGAGGATTAATCACATAATAGTAGGTGGCAAGCAATTAATTTTAGCAATCTTCTTTGCAGGCAAGGCAGTAGAGGCAATAGAGTCCTCTCAGTATATCATCATCATCATCATTTTCTTTTTTTCCCCTCCCTATGGAGCTTGAAACCACTGCAGCTAACTGCTTTACAGGAAGCCTGCACAAAGCATTCACACAGTATTGGCTTCTGTAGCAATTTCTTTTTACATGGGTGATGTTGCCAGTCCTTTGTGCAGCCTCATATTATTCGGCTCGTATGATGGATGTAAGCCAGTCGTACTGATGTTATCATAAGAGACCCACTGGAACTACACAGGGCCCTCCCAGAACAGGATACTTTAATTCGAATGGCTTCATGCATGGACTGTACAGTGCTGGGTGCCTTTACATGTGCACAAGCCTCACTCCATACTCTGATAAACTACATGGCATTGAACAAAGGGTTTACACTCATCATTTTCCTTTGACAATATCTTGGGGCAACAACGGCAGTTGGCCATCTTGTAGGAAGTCTGCACTAAAGCTCTTCATGTTCTCTTCAGTGGTGCTTTCTGTAAGCAGATTGTTTTACTTTATCAAGCTGCCAGTCCATGCACTACATCGCATTAGTTGCCTCTTTGGGAACAGTAGGTCTGTTGTTTCATCACATCGGAGACACAGTGCGGCTTCTGGTTAATAGCAGTGTGCTCTGTTGTTTGAGCTGACGTCTGCTGCAGTATTCTGTAAGAATAATATATTATCACCACACTGTTATACAAAACTCAGCCGTTAGAAATGGAGGCAAATTAGACAGTATTTTTAAATTGTCTTCAGCACATCGGGCTTTTAAGATCTTTGCTGTGGACACAAATGCCATTCTTCAGTTTCCTGTTGCAGGTTCTTTTAGCTTCTTTATTGTGTTGTCAGTCTGACCTCTACTTGCTAGCTGTGTTGGTCATATTGATATACCTTTACTTTCTACCATATAGACTCCATTTCTGTGCATCATTCATTAAAAATGTTTCCAGCATTTCTAAATTTCCTCTTACTTTCTGTTAATTGGTGTTTTCTTATGAGCCAGCATCCAGTATTATCTCAGTTTTGATTATTTGTGACAGGTTCAGAAAGAGTATCGAAAAGTTGCGCGCCGCACATCATGGCTACCTGATTGCATCCGGGTCAACTATGGTGGATACACTGGAATGGCTTCAAACTCTCAAGTTGGATCATCTGACTCAAAAAGTGTAAGCTGGATGATTATCTTGACCTTCTATAACAGTGTAGCTGTGATTCAATGATAGTTAATTATGCTAATTTCACTGATATAGTTTTTATTTAAACTAAATTTAAACTCAGATTAAAGCAGCCAGAAATTTCAAGATGGTTATTGTTTTAACATCTTCTTCCTCTTCTTCATGTACCGTGCCTGGTGGCGTAAGCAATCATGTCTCTCCACAACTTCCTATCGCTAGTACTATTTGTCATTTCTGTTGTTGACTTCTTTCCATGCGATGAAGTCAAACAGTCTGGTACCTTCTCCCTGTGTTGTCCTCTGTCTCATTCTCATTTCTAGCTTTCCTGTTATCACAATATATTCCAGCTTTCTTCTTCTCATAACATGCCTGTAGAAAGTGGATTCCTTCTTTCCAACATGAGGATTAAGGTTTCTTTCTACATTGGCCTCTTTCAGGACATCCTCATTACTCTTTTTGTCTGAACAATGGTATTTTTAACATTCTTCTGTAAAACAACATTTCTGTGGCCTCTAGTGCTTTCCCTACTTGTTTACTAATTGGCCATGACTTACTTCCATGTGAAAGGATTGGTACTGTATAACATCGAAGAACTCTCTTACTTCCATTGACAAAGAATTGTTGCATAAAATACTGTTCATTTTATAGAGTTCTGCTTTTGCCTACGCTATTCTACTCTTTACTTCTGTTCAATTTTATTTGAGTACCTTGGTATTTGAATATATTTAATATTACATTTGAGAATACTGCATGCTTACCAGTGCCAGGGGAAGACTTAAACTTATATCCTATGTTGTTGTCACTAGAGCGCTATCATTATTCTACCATCTATCAAGACATCGCTCATAACCCTGATGTAATCTTCATGGAGGCATTTGTGCCACTCATTGATTTCTCGCTGGATCTTCCACCTTGAGCATTTAAAGATATTTTTTTGTAATGTGGTACCTGGTTTCTTCCGTACATTTCTCTCATTTATTTCAGATTAACTTTTTCAATAAACCTTTCTCCTTCTTGCAGTGTTAAGTTTTGTTTACATAGATTTATTGTGTTGATAGTCATCACCTGTTGCCAGAAACATTTTCTGTCTATCCTATTTTTGTTTGTTTTGGATGTTGTTTATTAATCATCATCATCATTTTACTTTTCATTCCATATGGAGCATGGAGCCACCACCACTGTAGTTGGTCTCCCACGGCAGGAAGTCTGCACCAAGCAGTCACATGCTGTTGTAGTGGTGGTTTATGTAGCAATTTATTTTACAGGATGAGGTTGCCAACCTCATGCACAACCTCATACTAGTTGCCTGATAGGACATGCCAGTGGGAGCAGTAATCCTGTTCTTTCTTTATCTGATAAGAGACTCCAGGAACCTACACAGGACATTGCTCATCAGTGGAGGGTGGTAACTGTCAAGACAATCTTTTCTTCTTCTTCTTCTTCTTCTTTCGTTCGCTTGAAATATATTGTCTATATCTGCAATGTTGTTTCTTGTATAAACTTCACTGTCTTTTGTAGTTCATACAGAGGTCTGTATAGTTTTGCTTCCAGTGTTGTTTCTCTGGGTCAGTGGGTTTGCCTCAATATATCATATTCGGGGCAATCTTGAAGTACGTGCTCCGCAGTCTGGGGTGCCTGTCCACATGTACACATGGCTGAATTGCCAATCTTGAACTTTTACCATATACAGGAGGTGGTTGTGTCCTGTTCTGAGGCGCAGAATGAACAATTTGTTCTGATCTGTTCATAGCTTGGTAGTCATCCTGTGTTGGTGGCTTTCTGATTGATTTGAATCTTTTTCTTCTGATGGTACGTAACTGATACTTCCGGTTGCTCGTCTCTACAATTTCTCAGTTTCTTCAGAAGCCCTTCTTTCCAAACCTTGTCAAATGCTTTCCTTAGATCTGTCCATGCTGCTATTTAACCAGTTTCTTATCTTGGAACACATCCTCAATCTCTTGTGTATGGTAAGTTGCCTGATCTTCGGTGGAATAACACTGCCTAAAGCCCGCCTGTTGTGGTATATGAAGGTTTTCACTTTCAAGGTTCCACTGTAGCCTGAGGTTGATGATACGTTCCATTGTCTTGCAGAGGCAGCTTGTAAAGCTGATTGGTCCTGTAGCTGGACGCAGTGGAACTGTCTATTTTCCTAGATATGTTTTAGGAGTGGTATCATGATTGCTTCCCTCCAGGTCTGTGGAACTCTGCCTGAGTTCCAACAGATATTGAAGATCTGCAGCAGCTTGTTTTTGCTGCGGTTCCCAAGTTCTTAATCATTTCATTGGACACTCCATCAACTCCTGGCGACTTTCTCATTTTCAATTTGGATATTGCAAGCTCCAGTTCTCTGAATGTGATTGGTGCCTCCATAACTTCAGGTATGGTTCCATCTCGTCCTGCGTATTGTTGTTTCTCACGAGTCTCCTGTTGCTTCTCTATTCTGACTTCGATGTTGTTGTCCTTAGCAAAGGAGTCTGCAAAGTGATCAGCTGCCTGTTTTCCCATGAGGATGTTTCCATCTTTGTACAGAGCAATCCTTGAGTTTCTCTCTGTACCTTCATCATTAAGTTGTTTTACCAGCTTCCACAGTTTTTCCTTGTATCTCTTTCGAAGTTTCAAGGACTCTGTTTTCTCCTTCCAGCTTCTTCGCCTGGCCTGCAACTTGGCCCTTTGAAATTTTGCCTTAGCTTGCTGGTAGTTATTGTGGTGTTCTTGGCATGGACTGGTCTCTGCCTGCTTTCGAGATGTTTCCACGTCGTTGTGCAGCTGCTCTAGTTCACTATTCCAATATGGTTTGTAGTGCTTACGAGCCCCTCTAGGTATTGTTTCACGAGCAGCCTGTAATATGCATCTGCTGAATTCATCGACTAGCTTATTGATGTCTTTGTCTACAGTCACATCTCTAGCCAGTATACTAGTACGATGCTGGTACATTGTCCATTGCCTTCTTGTAGTTCCACCTAGCGAGAGTGCTGCTCTCCTTGACAGTTCATTTTCCACAATTAGGAAGACTGGCGGTGGTCGCTGCCTCCAAGTTGTTTCCCTACAACGCGTGTGGTGTTCCACTCCAGGCCGGATGAGTGGAATGCCAGGTCTGGTGTACAGGTGGTGTGCCATGATCTCGAGTAGAAGGTTGGTGGGTGGATTGGCTGGTTAATCAGGATAAGCCCATTGTCATCCTGCCAGTTTTCAAGCTCCTCACCTCTCCTGTCCATGTGATCATAGCCCCAGCTCTGTGAGTGGTTGTTGAAGTCTCCGCATACAATCAGTCTTTCTTTTGCTGGGATTGTATCTAGTGCCAGTGGGCGGTCGCTCGGACAGTAGTAGTTGAGCAAGTGGAATTCTGAACTTTCTGTCCTGAGATGAAGCATCTGGTATTCCGCCCCCTCCATATATGTTTCAAGCTGACATGCACTGTTGTTATTCCTCACGAGTGTCAGTATTCCACCCTTTCGCCTGTCTATTCGGTCAGATCGGTAGCACTGGTAGCCTCTGATTTTGAAGGCTATGTCCTTGTTGAGGTGGGTTTCTTGCAAGCAACATACACTTACTTGCTCTTCATTCAAGATATTTTCGAGCTCTAATTTTTTGCTGTAGCCACCTTTTTTACTATTGACGCCTTCAGCATTCCAATGGATGGGTTTGAAAAAAAATCGAAAAAAGGTGATTCGTCTTACGAGGACAAAAGACAAAGAAAATAGTCTACGTTACGGCCACAAGGCCTTCGTCAGGAAAGGAAAGAAAGTGAAGGCTAGATAGGACACATAAAAACTAAATAAAATAAAAACTGGGTACTTCCCTGAAGGCAAGAACCGAAATTCTATCAAAATCGCTGTCTGTTTGTAAGCGCGTGGCTGAACAGAAAAATGTAGTGCATTCCAGTGCATTATTTTAAATGGTCTTTTCTTTGCTTGGCCAGTAGCTCTATTCTCATGCCTCCTGGCTCCACGGGGCAATTGAGAAGGACCCCCAGTAGTAGGGGTTGGGCCCTTCTGAGGCAGAGGGCCCGGCACTGCGCCTGCCTGGGTGTCCGTCACAGGGCGAGTGCCATAACGTTTTGCAGATATAGGCATATTTCCATTGCGCGTGTGCGTGGCATCCTGATTGCTGTGGTGCGCCTCTTGGCTGGTTGCCTCCGTCTTCAGCACCTTGACTTGCTAGGGCAGACTGTGGTCTTGCTCGAGTGTAGGAGGGCCTGGCCAGTCTTGGTTTTTCAGCCGCTGATGGCTGTACTTGAGCCCCATCTCCACGTCAAGGAGCTGGCCTCGATGGGGAAGACAATCTTTTGACATAAACCTAGTGGTTGACAGTAGACAAAATCAGTGTTATGAAATCAGATTTAGAATTGAAGAATCTACTTAATTTTACTGGGTATGCCCAACATGCATGTGCCGAGAGCAAATAATATGTCATTTTAGCATTAATCTTCTCATCTATTTTTTTTTTAAACATCTGGGGCTGCCTGCTTAACTAGTACTTGTCCAAGCTGTTTGGTCAAAAGAGAACTGGACTCTCGACTGTGTCAACTAGCAGTTCTGCTAAGCCTTTCTTGAGCAAAGGTGAGTTGCCTTTTCTGTCTTTAAGCAAATATTAATAGAAATAACAGTTATAAGGTTTCATTGCTTAACTTATATGTGCTGATCTGTACTGTCCCCACTTTACCCCCAAACAATTTCAGATTTTTTTTTTTTTTTTTTTTTTTTTTTTTTTTAACCAGCGGCACTTGGGCTTTCAGCCCTTCGACCCAATGACATGTCATTGCGAGGCTGGGGAACCTGAGGACTTTCCTTCCAACCCGGTCAGGAGCTTCGCTCCTTCCCATCCACAGAGGGTTTATCACAGGAGCCGTTCAGGCTATTCAGTCAAATTTCCGGCCGTAAACATTTCTTCAAACGCCGACGCCCGGGTTTGAACCATGAACACCTGGTCGCCAGTACAACGCCGAAGCCATTACACCAGATAAAATGTTCACCAAAAGTCATGAACTTCACTGGGGGAGCAATTGAAATTATCTGGTTGTTTTACTTGGAATCTGCTTCACAGATGCCCAACATATGAGGAACTAAGAAAGCATGTATGGCTGTCACCAGTACCATTTTTGTAAAAACTGTATGGAGAAACAAATAGCCTCAAGCTAACCACTGCTTTCTTTGAAAATCTTCAAGTAGATGTCTGAGAGTGTACGAAGATGGAGCCTTTCAATAAAAGTATTACATGCAGTTCATTGTGTCATCGTTGTCACTTCCCTTTGTTATTCCCTATGAAGCTACCACTGCTTATAGCCCCTGTGCTGGAAGCCTGTACTAAAGCATTAATGTGGACTTGTGGCAGTAGTTTCTGTAACAATTTGTTTTACATGATTGAAGTTACCCGCCCCCCCCCCCCCCCCCCTGTACACAGCATCATATTTGTTGCCTTACATGACATGCATTAGGTAGCAGCAGTCTGTTGTTTTTGTTTGTTTTGTTTTTTGTCTCCACGGACATCCCCAGGAACTGTAAAGGGCAGTTCTTGATATGCACTAGTTTTTAATTGTCATGAACTTGGATTTATACTTATAGCTTATTACTGTAAACATCACCCCTAGTGTGCCGTATGGTCAAGTAAATATAGGCCTAACACCATATTCCCAATAGGCCTCAATGGGCGTGTAACGGGATCCTTTACCTTTTTTTAAAATTACTGTATAAAAAGATAGTCTCATAGAAGATACTGCCATAGGGGAGTGATGTACAAAAGACTTCACTACACTGGGTCCAGTTTTATGAGGTGGGGTGACCAGTTCCCTTCCTTGCTGCCTTTGCCTTCCCTAACTCAAGAGCACTCAGGTACCCATTTACACCTGGGTAGCCTGGAAC
The DNA here is from genome assembly GCA_024509875.1 of Oreohelix idahoensis. NCBI lineage: Eukaryota > Metazoa > Mollusca > Gastropoda > Stylommatophora > Oreohelicidae > Oreohelix > Oreohelix idahoensis. Next base: position 72,581 of record JAMPIV010007114.1, read on the forward strand.
ATGAAGCTACCAGGTTTTGAACCCAGAATATGGTAACTTTACTGCAGGAAGTGCTCTAACCACTATATAGAACTATATGCTCCCAATAAAGAACAAGATCATTTTCAAGGCAGACCACCGTTAGCCATACCTGTCAACCTCCTGAGACAAAAATCTGTACGCCGGACCAAAAAAATCCTTACAAACACCCAAAAATCCTTACGCAAAAAATATATTAAAAAATTATACGCAATACAGTTTTAAAATGAGAAATGACATATACAAATCTATTAGCATTTGAATTATTGTGATATAAAACATGCTAATAGTCTCATGCTGTTCTTTACATATAAAAAACTTAGTGATCATGAGGTACACTATTCTTTCGATGTACAGTGTTTTGTATTATAATCAACACATGCACTTTTAGCACTTTGCAGAATTGCATTTGTGGGCTTAAAGTCTGCGCAGCATGTATCAATGTTAATCTTACACTGTAAAATAGAAGTGTGTGTGTCTGCATTCATGGACCTCCTGCAGTCTGTGTGGATTTTTTTCATCATTGAAAATGATCTTTCGCAGTCAGCTTTTGTTTCTTTGAATTAGGCTCAGCCATCATTCAGTGGATGAAATATTTCAACTAATAATCTTTGTAGAAGAAGAGAATGATTAAAAAGTACAACAAACAAAGCAAACGGCTAACAGCAACAACAACAACAACAAAATAAACAAAATTATGAACAGAATATCAAATCTAGGAAGAAAAAACGTACCACCAAAAATTTACAAAATTATTATTTAAGAGTTTGTAGCCTAGACCAGTGATAACAGATTGCCACTTTATTAAAAAAATAAAGCAGCAAATCTGGAGCGCTTGCATATAGTAGGCCTACTCAACACAAACAAATTTTTTTTTTCTAGTTATGTAGGGCCTACACAGAATATTATGACAATTTATCGGAAATATAGGCTATTGAAGGGCAAGATATTAAATCTAGGAAGAAAAAACATACCACCAAAAATTTACAAAATTATTATTTAAGAGTTGGTAGCCTAGACCAGTGATAACAGATTGCCACTTTATTAAAAAATAAAGCAGCGAATCTCGAGCGCTGGCATAAAGTAGGCCTACTCAACGCAAACAAACTTTTTTTTTCTAGTTATGTAGGGCCTACACAGAATATTATGACAATTTATCAGAAATATATTGAAGGGCAAGATATAGGCCTAACTGGAAAGGTTAAGGCAGTGATTAAATTGCAACAAAGCAAAACAACGGCAATATTTAACCAAGTTATAAGTACTTAGCTTTTTTAAACAAAATGGCGTCGAAGTGTGGTGGCAAGCAAGCGTCATCGTTGATAACAGTAACTTTAAAAATACGTCATGTCACGCTGAAAACCGAAAGCGTATGAGGCCGAATTCAAAGTGTTTGCCGAATTGTTGGGTATAAAAGGATTTGATTGGTTGCTGGGAGAGACCTCAAGTTTAAAAACGAACGCCGAGATTTCCGGAATTAAAAAAATTGGTTTAAAAAAAAAACCTAGGCTAGAAAATATTTTCTGATTTAACATTTAAAAAAAAACTTGGGTTGGAAAATATTTTTAGAATTTTTAAAAAAAAAAAATTTTTTTTTTTTAGGTGGAGGGGGGAGAAAAATCCGTACAATGAGTCTGTACGGCCGTACACTGCTAAAAGTATCAAAAATCCGTACATTGTACGAAAAATTCGTACAGGTTGACAGGTATGGTTAGCTGTGTGTTTACCTTTCAAATGTCTCAAATAGAACAAAGACCACTTTTAGCATCTCCAGTATTTGTGAACTTTGAAAGGTATCACTGTGTAATAAATGACACACTGTTGCTTCAACAGATGACTCACTTTGTTGCTGTAACAGGGCATATTGTTTATTACTGTAGCTCACGTACGTGTCAACCCCTGGAGATGAAAACCTGTACCAAAAAATCTGAAAAACCTGTACAAAAATATTAAAAACCTGAACAGAAAAAACTATGCAACAACCGTTTTGTTCTTTGAGAAAACAAAAGAGTATTTTTTATTTTGCCTATGCTTTCGCATAAGTTATTGTTTACTGTTGTTTTCCTTGAATGTATTGAGCACATTTGGTACAATTCTTCATGTACGATATAGTAGGAAACTCAATACGGAGTGTTACAACAGGAGGCAATCTGATTATCGTAAGGATTTCCCCTCTTGGTCAAGTGCTTAGACACTTCAATAATCTCCATTACTCTCTGGGAGGTGGGATCCCTCTAAGTGGCGTGACTCCCAAGTGTCAGCCTCCAAATGTCTTTCCAGCCTGTGTTGGTAACTGAACACATTCCTTCTTGGTTGCAACTTTCAATTTCACTTCTGGTTTATACATGCTGCCCACTGGAGGCAATTGTGAAAGTAACCATTATATTGTATATTAATTACTA